>CAUYQG010275645.1:0-21166 GCA_963574415.1 Tarsius wallacei | reverse complement strand
ATTTTCTTTTTGTTACACTTGAAATTTCCTGTGGTCTTTCACTGGTTTTTCTCCTTTCATTTTGTGCTAAGACTATGTTTGTGTTTGTGTTTAGTTTTTCTAGTTTTTTGTTGTGGTTTTTTGTTTTGTCTCACCTTGTTGTTATTCCAGTTTGTTTTGGGGTGTGTGTATGTCTCTGTGTGTGTGTGTGTTCAATTGTTTTTTTTTTTTTTTTTGTATTGGTTTCTGCTTTCATTGTTTGTGCTTTGAAATCTGATTATTTAGGCATTTTCTTTTTGTTACACTTGAAATTTCCTGTGGTCTTTCACTGGTTTTTCTTCATTTGTAACAGATCTCTTGCTTTTCTCTTTAGTTCCATTATTTATTGGCAGTAGGAGAGGCTTTCAATTCTGATGTTTGTTCAGCCCTTTATTCCTCCCTGATCTGGGCTCTGGATTTGTTCTATTTTTGCAACAGGACTGTGGGTGGGAAGCTTTGCTATCTCTTATAGTTTTGAAAGTTGAATAAGCAGAGGATGGGGAACTAGGTTTCAGAAACTACTTGCAAATCACAATGTCCACTGATTGTGAAGTGTGTCCCCTGAGACCCTCTTCCCATCACCACTCTATATGATGATGCAATGGGTACAGGTGTGTACTCCCAAGTCCAATATACAGTAGCAGCAATGAGGAGAACAGAGAACAATAGAATGAAATAAGATGGACATAATTTTTTTTAATGAAAAAAAGCAATAACAATGAAAGAAACCAAAGCAAAAAAAAGTTGAGCACACACAAATACAAACACAAGCACACACACACACACACACACACACCAAAACAAGTTGGAATAACAACAAGGTGAGACAAAACAAAAAACCACAACAAAAAACTAGAAAAACTAAACACAAACACAAACATAGTCTTAGCACAAAATGAAAGGAGAAGAAAAAGAGAAAGACCAGGAAAAAAAACAAAAAGGAATTCAGGTTGAACCCTCACACATATATCCACACCAACCTTAAACTACTTTTAAAAAAGAGAAGAACAAAAGAGCAAAAAGAAACCAACAAAAAACAAAATAAACTGAAAGAGAAGCGCTGAATCACTCACATACACACATAAGATAAAACAAAAAAGAAAAGAAAAAAGGGGGAGGATGCAGATCAAACCTTCACATACACATTCATGCACAAAGAAAAACATTTTAAAAATAGAAAAACTAACAAAAAGGCAAAACAATTTTAAAAGTTAAAAAGAACTCTGTCCTCTTGTGGCAGGTTCTGTAATTGTTCCTCTTGTCTTCATCTCTACTATCTCTTGCAGAGCTTCTGCCTCTTTCACTCTTTCCCCAGAGTCTGGTCCAGGGAAGGAGGAGGCGCAGTGAGACTGGGTGGGGCTGAAGTCCTCTCCCCCCATTCTCATATGGTCAGGAGGATCCCCTCCATTGAGGAGGTACAGTATTGTCTCTTCCCCAGGTATGGACTTGCTGGAATGCCCCAGCCAGGTCTATCCTGGAATGAAGTTCTATTGTGGCTGACATCCAGGTTCTGCCAGGGTTCATCTTCTCAGTAGTGCCCCAGCCATGTGGGTCTGGCACTCAAAGGACTGCTGGAGAAAAGAGGGATTGAGTCAGCCCCAGACTCACCACTGATCTCTTTGGAGGTCTTCCTCATCCTTTTCTGTCCACACCTTTTGTTCCATGACTGAATCAGGGGAGAGAGAGGGGCACCTGAGACTCAGCACTTGCCCTGTCCCCAAAGTTTTTGCTTTCAGGATATTCTCTCTGGGTCACAATCAACCACTGAGTAGTGATCTGATGATCACAGTTATCCAGTCTGTTGCTCTGTGGTGAACATGTCAAAGGACTTTCCTGTTTCATTTTCAAGATGGTGATAGGGTGCCTCTTTCATCCTCACCAGTGGGACTCTGTCTCTGAGTTCCCTCTGCAGCCCTTGCTGCTAGTGTCTAGCTAGGTACTGAAGTGGTGAGGCAGAGCCTGGAGCTGGCAGTCTCTCCCACTGGAGTGATGAGGCAGAGCCTGAGTTTTTAGTCTCTCCCTACTCCTTCTTTGCAGGAAAACTTTTGTCAGTTTAAAAAGAAAAATGGTGCCCAGCTTCTGTAATCTGGGAAGCACTACAGACCAAGCACAGCAGCTGCAGCATGAGTTGCTTCACCAGAAGGTCCCTGACCACTTGCTCATGAGCTCCCACTTAGTCAGTCTCTCCCAGCATCTTCTTCCCAGGAAGGGTTTTGTTGATTTAAAAAAAAAAAAAAAAAGATGGTGTTCGGCTTCTGCATCCCAGGAATCTCTGCGGCACCAGCTGCTGCACTAGAAGAGCTCTGGCTGCTTGCTCCTGAGCCCTCACTCAGTCAGCCACTCAACACCCACTCAATCACCAGCATGTACATAAAATTTTCCATATACTCACTCACACCGGGACTCTCATGATCTGATGGTTCGGCTGCCATCTTCCTGACACCCCTCTGCTCTGTTTTTTAATTATTCCTTTCTATCTGCTTATTTGGAGTTTAAATTGTTCTTTGGTATCCAAAACCTACTGCTTAATGTGTACCATTTCCTTTTCATTCTTTCTTAATGTTTCCATCTCTCTGTTTACATTATTCATCTATTATTATGTTATTCAGCTATTACAATCATTTTGAATTTTCTGTATTACAATTTTATACCTGTGTATTCTGATGCTTGCTTTGACTCTTCAGAGTAATATTTCCTGCTTCATGGCATGCCTTTGAATTTTGTATTAAAAGTCAGACATAATATTTCAGGTACCAGGAATTAAGAAAACTAGATCTTTAATGTATGATTTTATGTTAACTCTTATAGCTAGCAGTTAAATTGTGTTTAACATTTGCTGTAGCTGTGGGCACCGGAAACTTCAAATACTACTAGTATCCTTATTTTTGTCTCTTCTACTGCTTTTGGATATTCTTAAAAACTCCCTCTTAAATAGACTTTGTGCTTTGTGGCATTTTTAGCTATAATCATCTATTATTTTACAGCAGAAATGTTGATATGGAGATAAGGCATGAGGTGATTAAGCATTCTATAATCTTATGATAAACTCTCAGTCTCTTTGTGTGCCTGAGTTTCCCTACTATGTCTTTTACAAGGGTTTCTTAGCCTTATTCTGTCCTTCGGTGAGAGATGAAGGCCAGAGGTGCCTGGCAAATAAATGCCCTTCCGCCTATGTATGATTAGATCCAATTATTTTTCCCTGGAAACTAGAATTTTTGATATAGAGAATGCCTAGGGTGTATAACAGAATAGTTACATTTTTTCCTGTGCCAGAAACATATGAATACTTTTCTTTTTTTTTTAATTTGAAGATGTGAAGAACATGAAGGTATTCTAGAGGCAAAACCTACATAAATGTAGGACCCTCCTAAGTGTGAGTCCATAACAGTTTTTCATACTCACGTTATTTTTCACTCAGTCACCAGCAATTTGTCAAAATTATCCTCTAATATTTCTGCCAGTTCATGACTCTGGTGGCTTCTGCCCCATTTAAGCTGATTTCATCTATGGTTCTGCATATGTGCCTATCTCTCAAGATTTGGGCGTGGCAGTTTGCTATATAACTTTATTTTTTTGATTTAGCCAAGAGAAGTGATCTTTTCTGTTTGTCAAACTTTTTTACTTGTTGTAAGGACAGGAGTGGAAATTTCTAAGCTCTTTTACATATTAAAGCTGAAAACTACCTCCCAATAATTGTCTTTTAGGTGTTTTGCTTTTGTTTGTACTCTTTTGCCAGATTTTTCTTTCATAGAAAGAACCTAGATTTTTGGGTGAATTGATTCTTTTCCTCTTAGTATAACATTAAATTGTGTTTTATTTGGATTCCACCAAAGTCCAAGTCTGAGAACTAATTAGCACCCAAATAGCTAATTTATTTGGTAAATTGAGAAACCGTGGTAATGGAGTAGAAAAATTAGGTAACAAAAATGAGGAAAATCAATAAAACATATGCTTATCAATGAGTTAAACACAGCAGTCAACTGAGGCTCAATTTTACCAGGAATCCTGCAAGCAGCAGTAAAATATACCACTCAGTTTTCCCACCAAGAGTAGAGAGAAAGTTGGAGTATTTGTTCACCAATCCGTGTCCCCCATTGTCCAAATGGTGCTTCTGGGGCCTTAACATCACTGCCTTTTTACTTGCTCCATTTACTCGTGAGAATACTTCAACAGCTGAAGAACATCTTCAGGCAGAAAGACAACATTGTTTCAAAACATTGTTTTGTGAGATCATTAAGCAGGTGCAAAATCAGTATCAGAACTCGGGTAGAAATATATATATATTTTTTTAATTGGAGTCTCACTCTGTCGCCCAGACTGGAGTGCAGTGGCAGTTCCCGGCCACCGCAGCCTCGACCTGCTGGGCTCCGGCGATCCTTCCGCCTCAGCCTTCCGAGTAGCTGGAACTACAGGCGCGCGCTGCTACGCCCGGCTAATTTTTGATTTATTGTAGAGATGAGGTCTCGCCTGCCCAGGCGGGTCTCCAACCCACTGGCTCAGGCAATTCACTCACTTCAGCCTCCCAAAGGCATGGGATTACAGGCTGAGCCACCAAGCCCGGCTGGGTAGAAATATTTTCACATGCGTTTCTAAATTGTCCTGCTATAATTTAGAATGTCTTTCAGGTGGAATTAAGTGGATTTGAGTAGTGAATTGATGTAACTGTAAAAGATGCTTTTACTACCTCACCCCATCTCCACCATCGTGACACTCAAATTTAAAAATAGTATTCTTATTTTTACTAAGGCGATATAGATAAATTCCTGGAATGCTTAATTTACAAATTTTTTCTGTTGTGTTAGAAGCTAATGTTATGCTACTATGCCCACCCCCCAATCCACGTCTTCAATAGCATCAACAAATAAAGTATATCAAAAAATAAAATATCAAAATATAATTAGTATGTAGAATTTGATGCTCATTTTTAAAATTTCTTCTTTAGTTACACAAAAGTTATTAAGAAACACAAATAAAACAAGTAATCTTTGAGTTAAAGACAGATATTTGAACAACAACAAAAAAAGAAAATATGAGCCAGCTTGAAGCTTATGTTCTGAGGATGCTCATATATTTCTTCTTTTGGAGTTCCGAAATCTTACTATAATTGTCTTAGAGATCTTTCTTCATTCATCTTCATTATTATTCCGTAGACTTTTTGTGTTTTTTTAATTTGAAGGCTTGTTCTCTCAAAGCAAGAAGAGATTTTTTTACATAGTTATGATCTGGAAGTAAGAATTGCAAGATGTAGTATTGCTCATGTTTCACATTTTTCAAAGATGCTCACATATTTTAAACATCTTTCACATATTTTCTTCTTTTGTACTACGTTTTATGTTCAACTACAACTTCCCGATTAGTATTCAACCATTCAAGTACCAGATTATATATCATTTTTTCCAACTTAAAAAAGAATTAATGTGACAATAAATGATTATGAAACAATGTGAATGTACTTTATGCCACTTAATTGTACACTTGTAATGGATAGAGTGGTAGATCTTACGTATAATTTACCAAAATAGGCATGATTTTTGAAGTATTATAATGCACACATCATTCTATAGCTCGCATAACTCTCCAGATCTACATTTTGTATGTTTTATGGTTGGATGGATGAATAGATACAAAGATAGGTAAAAATGAAAATATATTATTTATTTCATTATTCTATATTATTAGTATAATATAATTTGATTAACAATTACTTGTTCATGGTCCTTCATACTGTTTCAATATTTGCCGTGACTATACAAAAAGTCACAATTTTATTTTTTTGTTAGAGAATCACAAAAATATTCAAATGGAAGATTGACTGCATGATTTTTGTTAAATTAGTGTAAGCTGTTAGGCCATACCTGCATATTTTAAGCAAACTATGGCATTTACCTTAAGTGAAAATATTAGGGTTTTAAATTAAATGTTGTCTGTCTCAGTCAGTTAATTAAAATAGCAAGAATAGGGTTAAATCAGTATAGTAGGCTATTATGTTTGAATTTGCAGAAGTAATTTATAGTACTTATAATTATAGCCATAAAATATATAATGGGCTGAGGCTTATGAAAGATTAAGGAGAGCAGCTAAGGTCTTTTTAAACAGTACAGGATGCCTTACAAAGTAGTGAGTTCTTTGTTATTAAAAATGTTCGCGCAAAGTTTAACTGGAAACCTGTCAAGAGTATTTTAGAGGACTGTTACATTATATTGAAACTGAAATATTTGTCCTCTATGATCCCATTTATTTCTAACATTCTGAGGTCCATCAAGTAATATAAAATTGGAAATACCTGCTGATCATTATGTACAGAACTAGATTTATACTCCCGTAATTAGACAGTAACTTTTTTCAACCTATGACCATATTAATTTTATTCTATTACAGTTATTATAGAATAATTGTATGAAAACTTCATATCTCTTTTTTAAAAATTGCACACTGAAGTATAAGCCTATTGCATTAAACTTCAGGACCCCTGCTTAAAAAAAAATACACAGAACCAACTCACATATCTGCAACTTGTATAAGTGCAAAGTGTAGCATTAGATTGAAAGTATGGGTTTTGGCGTGGGGTATTTTCCAAACCACATTTTTGGCAGAAATAATTAATAATCAAATTACATCAAAGAATCAAATATCAAAGTGAAACTTATATGTGATACTGGCATTCATTCTTTTATTCTTAATTCATTAAACACAAGTTATTAATGTGTACCTACATATAAAGCAGATACTCTTCTAATTAAACTCTACCACTAATACGTGTGGGACCTTGGACAGAAGTTTAACCTATCTAAGCTTCATATTTCTTGACTGTCAAGTAGAAAGTAAAAATATTTCTTTCATTGAGTTTTTGTGAGAATAAAACCATATGTTTTCTGTAACTCACTTAATAGAATGTCGTGATTATTTGTTGAATGTATTAGCTGTTATCATTTTGGGTACATAAATATGATTCTAGGTGATAATTTATTCAAAATCAAAATATCTAATTTTTTAGAAAACTCAAGTAAAGAACAAATTGAAATATGTAAGGTCTACTCTGAAAAGGAAGAATGAGAGATTAAGAAAAATAGCCCATATTTCAAAGATTAATAGACCAAATATAGTCTATGTTTTTGTACTGAAAATGTTTATCTAAGAGCTAATCTTCCTAGGAGTCACAATT
The DNA here is from genome assembly GCA_963574415.1 of Tarsius wallacei. Lineage (NCBI taxonomy): Eukaryota > Metazoa > Chordata > Mammalia > Primates > Tarsiidae > Tarsius > Tarsius wallacei. The sequence continues at coordinate 13,986 of CAUYQG010275645.1, read as the reverse complement.
TATTTACTTATATTAGGTTGTTATTTGAATTGTGGGCCTCTGTTTCCCATAACAGAATGTGTACACAATAATCAGTTAAAATACAGTTTGAGAGAAATGATGACTCGGTTCGTCCAGTGACATCACAAACAAAGGGCATCCAGAAGGTTCTCATTTAGAAAGACAGCCAAAGTGTTCTATAGTCTTTGGCAACCATCATCATTTCTAACAGCTCTGCTCCTATAGCCTGCCTTTTTCTTCACTCTTCTCCTATGTTTTCCTTTCATGTTTCTTTTGTTTACTTTTGCTTCTACATATTTCACTATAATTGCTAATAAAAGCTGTTCATAGGCTGAATTAAAACACTTAAGTCTTTTCTTTAAGATAAATTTATAAAGAAAAATGTCTCTCTATATATCAATACAATGGAAAATATGTAATAGTAATCTGTTGGGAGACTCCATTGCATAATATTTCTTCCTGACAGATGTCTTGTTAAGTAGCATGGAACAAAACTCTCAACTATGTTAGTTACTCCTTAATATTCAGATATTGGTTCATTCTGATGAAGATATGAGGGGAATAGATGGTATGAAGAAGGTTATTAACAGAAACAGAGCAAATCTGTATATTGAACATTCCAGAATGTACACTATAGCATACATTCCAAATATTATTTTTAAATTAAGTGTCACTATGTTATTCAAGGTGAGAGGATGAAAAGAGAAAATTCTCACATAAAAGTTTTTAATTCTGTACCGAATTTATGGTATTAACTCACTAATGATTTTCACTCATCTTTATAACAATGCAAGCACTACTTTTTTAATCTATAAAAGTATCAGATTCAACATGACGTGCCTGTACTCTGTAGATATATCTCAATTCTTTGAAAAATAGCATATTAAAATAGTTTAGGAGGTATCCAGTTAAGTGGGAAAATATAAGAATATTCTTATTGATTAAGCTAAAAGCTACTCAGGTCAAGAAATATGCAACAATGTTGTATTCAACTCATAAGACTCAAATCTACAATTTCCTCTTTCAGTTTAGGGACCTTGATGGCTTGTCCCATGAAGAGAATTAATTTTTTTTACCTTTGAACTATGAAAAACATAAGACTCTGTTTTAATTGAAAACGTATTGTTAGTTGTACCCTCAATTCTAGATTATGTAGCATCTTGAAATTCACAATGACATCACATTTGTCATTGTAGATCAACAAAAACTGAGGTAAAGCACAATAAATATTTTGTGAATTTAATCTAGCATATCATCAACATCTTCATGACCTTTATCATCTAGAAAGCTTACTCTTATAGAACTTGACATTTCCTGATGATTTCATGTAAATATTGATCTATATACTCTATTTACAGGATATAACTTCTTCTTAAATATTAGCATGCATGTTCACTTATACATCGGTTGACTTTTATGACAGACAAGTTGCTGCCAGAATATTTCAAAATCAACTTTGGTTTGTTAGACTACACACTCAGTTAAATTTTAGATCCTGAAAGTGTTCACATGCATGGCGTTAGCCCACTATAGAAAAGAGCATCCGATTATTTAAGTTTATTTGAGGAATATGGCATTACTCTAAATAGAATCATTTTTTCCCTGAAGAATATCTAATTTTTATCACTCAAATCAGAAAACTGATTAGCTGTGATGTGTTTATGCTATTTGGCAGATCAGTTTACCAATCTTCTTAGTTCTGATATACTTAAATTGTTTCATTTGAGTTATACAAGTAAATGATTGTCATATATAAAAGTTGAGTTTATTTTCTTTCTCTCTTTTCAATATTTAAAAGTAATACTGCCTTCATATCTAATTGTGTTGCATAAAATTTCTGAAGATATATGAAATAGTAATGAAGGTTGAACATGTAATTATCTACTATCTGCTTAATTAAAAAGGATTTAAAGATATATGATTTAGAATGAATTTGATTTTGCTCTGAAAGGGCATTCTCTGTTAGCTTACAAATGTGTTCTTTCAAATTCTAGTTTATTATTATTTTTTAACTGGGAAATCACATTAATTTTAACCATATATTATTTTCAAGTCCACTGAGAGATATATATATGCTTCTCTTTTAGTCTATTTAATAAAAATGATTACAATAGCAGTACTTGATAATAAATGTCTCTTAGTTTACTGTATTAAAGGCTTCTTGCTAATGTTGTACTATTTTAATATATTACTAATTCAACTTTATAATATTTAATTAGGCAGATACTGTAGTGAGATATTATTGTATTCCTACACGCTCCAATAATGCCATCTTTACCAAAGAAGAATACAAAGATAATACATTTTTCCATTAAAAAACTTTCAGCAGATTTATTTAGGATCAATTATAACAATTTTAGAGAGAAAAAGATATTATCATTGTCCATGGTTGGTGGCATCATGACCTCAGTAACGATTTTGAGGTATGATAAAATTACTCACTATCTGGATTCTGAGAAAAATAAGTATATATATTATCGCTATCACTTTTTTTTAGGGTTTTTTTTGTTTGTTTCTTATTTTTTCCTGCTATCAGATATATTGCTGAACTCCATCAAAGCCTCATAGTTTGTAAGGAGTTGTCAAGATATGTCTGGTATCCTATCTCCTAAGTGTTTTTAAAAATAAAATATGAGAAAATATAATAATAATTTCATGATCAGATTATTGTAGTTCCAGTCTAAACTCTTTTGACTCTCTGTGAAAGATGTTGTTATTAGAAGTGATATATGTCATAAGATAGAGGGCAGGTTGATCTCTGCTTGTAGGGGTGAGCAAGGGTGAGCAATGTGATCAGAGAAAAATTCTCATGAAGGAGTTGTCTTTGAGTTTTTATCTTGGAGTACAGAAATATAATGACATAAATGTCTAAAAATGAAATATTCAAATTTTAATTTAATTGTACATCTAATAACAATATAAATCTTGCCACTGTCTATGAAGTTTAACACAACTCAGACTCTGACATGAAAAATCAGAAAATAAAGAAATACTATTATAAGGTTGCAAATATGTAACAAAATAAATTTTTCCAAGTTTTATCTTTTTCAAGTATATCTTGAGTATAACTACATCTACATATTCTTTCTAGACTTTGGTAGTCTAAAATTTTAAACATAGTAAAAGTTACCAAATATAAAATCTTTTAACAATTTGCTTTTTCACTATTGTGTTTGGTTTTATATTTTTATAATTATCCAAGTAGTTACAATTCAAATAACATAACTATCCCTGAAACTATAAATTTATGACTTTCTGCTATATGTTTCTGCTACATATTGGAAAAGACTTTACTTTCTTGCATTTTTATTATTTAATTTTGGTAATAGAAATTTCAAATCATTGAGAGTTATTATTTTTAAAATTGCTAATATATAAACTAGCTTTTAAACAAGTCCTGTGGGTTTAAAATAATTCCTAAACACAACAATTAAATATGCTTCTCCCTTAAGGTTTTCATTGGGGGCAAAAGTGAGACACCAACTCAAAAAAAGAAAAAAACTAAAAAAAAAAAAAAAACCTAAAAAAAAAAGAAAAAATACTTTTAAAAATATATAAATAATTATATTTATAGTTATTTTTGACTCATTTTATCTGCCAGAAGCTGTTAAAAATATTGTATGTACATTTTCATTAGTAGTCTCTACATTAAATGTATGTACTTTACAAACTTTATAAATAAAAAAGGGGTTGTAAGGAGAGTAAAATCACCTAACTAGTAGAAGCCATAGGTGTGATACAAATCCAGGTTGGTCACTGGGTAAGATAGAATTTCAAGATAATTTTGAAGGGTAGTGAAACTATGGTGAGAATCTTGGGAGTCCTACATAATGAAGAGAAATAAAAACATCATCACATATCCAAAACTTGTCCTAACTCCATTGTTAAATTTGTTATCAAAATGATGCTGAGATATTCTGTAGGATTTACTTAGAATCTAAATTATGATTTACCATCAGCTTCATAATTACCTAGTCTTTGGACTGGATTAAAAAAAAAAAAAAGATAGTCTGGGTTTTAATTCAGATATTTAGGTGTTATTATTACGTTTATAATATTTATATATTGATGTTCTATTTTATTTAAGTATAATCTAAATTGCATGAATAAGCAATATAATATTATGATTATATTTTATGTTTTTTTTCACAAATTTTGAATTATTTACACAGGGTTACTCATTTATCATAGCTTTATTTTTATGAGTTTTACTATTATTTTTATATTTGTCTAGAAGAAGGAAATTTTTTTTTTTGATTTGTAGTCTCACTCTGTCACCCAGACTGGAGTGCAGTGGCTACTCCTGGCCACCCCAGCCTCGACCTGCTGGGATCCAGCAATCCTTCAGCCTCAGCCTTCTGAGTAGCTGGAATTACAGGCACGCACTACCACACCCGGCTGATTTTTTTATTTATTGTAGAGATGAGGTCTCGCCAAGTTGCCCAGGAGGGTCTTGAACCCGCAGGCTCAGGCAATCCACTCACCTCAGCCTCCCAAAGCTCGGGATTACAGGCTGAGACACCAAGCCCAGCTAGGAAATTTAATTAGAGCTAAAAAGTATTAAAATAAATGTATTCATGACAATCAAACTAAGTGGAAGTAGATAGTGATTTGAAGAATGTAATGTAAAGAGAAAACATGACTACATTCATTCTTTATTAGAGATCATATAATATTCTCATTTGTAATCCAAATAAACTATTATTGGAGTTCTAATGATATGGCAGGAAGGGGGTTTAGTAGCTGTTAAAGGTATTTCCTTTTGAAAGTCAAGCGACAAACTCTAAAGACCCACCAGGTTAATTTGGTTTGAAAAGGCCAAATGGCCAGAGACTGATGGCTCTCATGGAAATGCAAAAGAGTAACTAATTCACAGACTTATCCAAAACCCCTCTTTTGAAGTTGACAGTTTACAACCCTGCTTGCAGACCCTGTTGCCCTGCAGTTCTTAGAGACCATTTGTTCTTTAAAGGATCTGATTTTTCTGAACACCACCTTGTAAATTCCAAAGAGAATGTATAATTGCTCAACACGACCACCTCCCTTACCTAAACAAGGGTATAAGAACCCTCTTCTTTCATTCTGCGGTGCTCAACCTGGAAGCGTTAGCCCCATCAAGCCCGCTGAGCCAGTGCTTGGTGTAATAAAGTGCCACTTCCTATAATAGTCTCAGTGTCACGATCTCTCTGTCTTCCCACTACAACAGCAATCAAAACTCCAAACTCAACAAAGGGCCACATATCTTACCAATTACTTCACAAACTCCCTCAGGAGGCCTGCCCACAAGCTGCTTGCAATGCCTTACCTGCAGGCTCTGTGTGTTTCATCACCCCCAGCCCAGGACTGGCTCCATACATATGCCTCCTGAATGGTGAGTATGACACTTTGCAAGTGGTTTACAAGCCCTATTTCATTTAAATTTATTTATTTACTTACAAGCACACAGTCAGCTGGCTTGACTCTGCAGGACTGGGAGAAGACACAAAGATGAGCATTTCAGGGCACTACCCTAGGGAAGACAAATGGGAGACTCTCAGCACTTGGCCTGACTTTGCAGTATCAAGATAAGGCATACCATCTTAAGAATCCTCACCCCCAACCTCCCAAGAGAAAGCAAGAAGGGTGAAGCTGGAGCATCCATAGAAAAAGTCTGAGATAGCCTCAGAATCCCTAGTCTGGGTGACTGGTGAGGATGGTTTTCTCCCAAAGCCAGTTAGTAAGGACTGGAGGAGGTGACTGTTTCAAATACAAAGACAGCAAATTAAGACTTTATAGAGGGGTGGGGCAAGATGGCGACTGTACTGGAGTAGGAAGGGAGCTGGTAGCAGTTAAAGGTATTTCCTTTTGAAAGTCAAGTGGCAAGCTCTAAAGACCCACCAGGCTGGTTTTGTTTAAAAAAAAAAAAAAGTCAAATAGCCAAGGACTGGCAGCTTTCATGGAAATGCAAAAGAGTAACTAATTCACAGACAGTTTACAACCCTGCATTTCCTGGAAACCATTTGTTCTTTAGAAATCTGATTTTGCTGAGTACAACCTTGTAAATTCCAAAGAAGATGTGTAATCGCTCAACACAACCCCCTCCCTTACCTAAACAAAGGTATAAGACCTTGCTTCTCCCATTCTGGGGGGCTCAACCTGGAAGCATTAGCCCGTCGAGCCCACCGGCGTAATAAAGTTGCCACTTCCTATAATAGTCTCGGTGTCACGGCTTCTCTATTTTCCCGCTACAGAACCAGTCGGAGTGTGAGAGTCTCTGCATGGGAGAGTGTGCATAAAGACTAATCTACGCCCATTTGTGAGTGCAAGTAGGTGAGTAAATGTCCGACTGAGGAGAGAGCCAGGCCACCCAAGCCCCTCCTGCAGAAGCAGCCATGATTTGCTGCTGCTCTGATTCTCCACCCGCTGTGCACAGAAGGATCCGACATTCCCGAGGCACCGCATGGCACCTCTCAGGAAAAGGCAGCAGAGATCAGCAGCCGCTTCATACCCAGCACCCGGCTCACACCACCACCTGCAGCAATGGCAGGGCACTGACAGCGAGGACCACGGAGAAGAGGTCTGAAGCTGAGTGAGCTCCGCCAGAGGGTAAGATGCTGGTGGATGTCATTTTGGTGCCATGTTCTCTGTCCCAAGTCCGGCGGGGATCTTCTCTAGCTCCCCCAATTCTGGGTAGCCTGCATTCAGTGATCTCTGTGTCCCTCTGGGATCACCATCATTTGCCCAGAGAGGATATTCCAAGTGCACCATACTGGGGAGACAAAAGCCCCATTCCCCACACTGGATCAAGCACAGACATGAGTAGTCAGAGTGGGAGATTTAGCAGCAGCCGAGTTGGGGTAAGTCCTGGAGTTGCTCCCTTTCCCCCATAAGTCTGTGGGTTGTCTGATCCACATGGAGAGCAGCCCAATTGACCTACAGGCTGAAAGCAGAGGGGAGGGGCTAGAGACCAGAGTCCACTCCCTAATGCTGCCAAAAGCAGCGGGTAGGGGACACTGTGGTTTAAAAAAAGGGAAGGGGGAAGAACCTGAAGTTCCAGAAATGACCACAAGAGAGTTTTTTTTTTTTTTTGAGAGAGTACATCTTCAATTGTTGTTGTTTGTTTTGTTGCTCTCTTTAACTGTTTGTTTATCAGTTTGTGCACCTGTTTGTCTTTTTCTCCTTTCTCTTTATCTCCCTTTCATCTTCCTTCTTCCATTCTTACTCTTTTCCTTTTTCTTATCTCATTTTGGTTTCAGGGGGCTACATATGCTCCCACTGCATGGACAGATTATAAGGGGGTGGGAAGTGAGTTCCAGGGGGCCTACACACCAGTAAGTGGATACTGTGATCTGCAGATAGCTTCTGAACCACAGCTCCCCCCATTATACCTTAATCCAACCTCAAAACTGCAAAAAAGACAGCACAGCCCTCTACCCCTGTCCAGTTTCAAAACTGAACAAATCCAGAGGATCTACATAAGAAAGAATAGGGGACTGAGCAAACAGAAGTGTAAGCTATCTCCCCATCACTGAGCAATGGAATTATGGGGGAGGGGGAGGCAAGGAGGAAACCATCACAAATAAAGAAGAACCAAAAGAACATAGGCACCCTCCAGACTCCTGGGAAGATAGCATCTGAGAATACAGACTTCAGAACTCAAACATTCATGAAGAGCCCTCAGAATGACTGGTCTCAAGCCACAAATCCAGATATCAAGATATTGATAAAGAGAATAAATAAGAATGAGGAGAGACAAGAGGAAAGAATAAAGGATTTGATAACTGAGATGATGGCAATAAACAATACAGTAAATGAAATAAATAGCAAACTGACAAGCATGAAAGCAAAATTAACCAAGCAGAAGAAAGAATCTCAGAGCTTGAGGACCAAAATTTGGAACTAACCCAAACTGTTAAAAATGTAGAAAGGAAGCTTAAAAAGACAGAACAAAGCCTCCAAGCCTCCAAGAGATGTGTGATTATATCAGGAGGCTGAACTTACACCTGATTGGCATTCCTGAGGCAGATAGGGAGACAGAGACCATAAAACATCCCTGGAGATTATCCCAAAAAACTTCCCTCATCTCATTAGAAACATGATCATTAAAACACAAGAGATTCGGAGAACTCCTGCAAGGCATCAAATGAGAAGACCAACTCCTAGACACATAGTAATTCACTTACACAAAGTAGGCATAAAAGAAAAAAATTCTAAAGGCAGCTGGAGAGAAAGGTCAGACTATCTACGGGGTAAGACAAATTAGAGTAGCGGCAGATTTGGCTATAGAAACACTATAGACTAGAAGAGACGAGTCTAATCTTCATAGTTCTCAAGGATAAACCATTCCAACAAAGAATTTCCTACTCAGTTAAGCTAAGCTTCATCAATGATGGAGAATTAAAATCATTCCCAGACATTCAATGCCTGAGAGTTTATGCTGCTCGTAGACCAGCTCTACAAGAAACATTTAAGAAGGTATTAACCATAGAAGAAAGAAAAGATCAACCACATTATTTTCAAGAATCCAGGAAAACAAAGAATCAGCACAGCATGCATCATGAGTGCAAAATTGAAAACACACACATATACCAACCCCCAAATCAAAAGAAAACCAACCAACAAATAAACAAACAAACAATAACAACAAGAAAGAACTCTGTAAGAGCGTCCTGACAGGGATAAACTCTCATATCTCAATAACCAGCCCGAATGTGAATGTACTAAATGTACCACTGAAAAGACATAGAATGGCAAACTGGATAAAAAGAAACAACTCTACATCTTACTGTCTCCAGGAAACATAGCTCACAACAAAGGATGCTCACAGACTTAAAAAATGAAAAACAAATTTTCAGGTGAACAGGTCACAGAAGAAGGCAGGAGTCATGATGTTAATATCAGACAAAATAACCTTTAAGCTACCAAAAATTTAAAAAGATGTGGAGGGACACTACATAATGATAAAAGTTTCAGTCCATCAAAAATAGATATCCATCCTAAACATATATGCACCCAACACAGGAGCACCGGCTTTTATAAAGCAGCTACTAAGAAAACTTAAAAAAGATATTGACTCTAACACTGTCATAGTTGGGGACCTAAATACCCCACTAACAACCCTAGCTAGATCATTGAGGCAAAAATCAACAAGGAGATCCGGAACCTCAACTTGATGCTTGACCAAATGAACTTAATAGATACCTACAGAACACTCAACCCAACAACCATGGAATATACATTCTACTCGTCACCACACAGAAGGTACTCCAAAATCAACCACATCCTCAGCCATATATCAAACATAAACAAATTACACAAAATTGAAATACTGCCATGCACCTTTTCAGACCACAATGGAATAAAAAGAAATATCATCACAAACAAAATTCCCCCCAAATTCACAAAAACATGGACACTAAACAGCATGATGCTGAACAACTCCTGGGTTAACACAGAAATTGAAACAGAAATTAAAGGATTCCTGGAAACAAATGGAAATGAAGAAACATCTTACCAAAACCTCTGGGATGCCATGAAATCAGTATTAAGAGGGGAATTTATGTCTCTACAAACACACATCAAGAAAATAGAAAGAACAAGTTAACAACCTAACAAATAACCTAAGGGAACTGGAAAGGCAAGACAACCAAAACCCTAACTTTAACAGAAGAATCGAGATCACCAAAGTAAAAGCCCGAATACAGGACATAGAAGACAAAAATACCATAGGAAAAAATCATGGCCAGAACTCTGACCCTGGAAACACTGATTTGCAAGTGAAGGCAGGGCTCTCATTGAAAACCCCTCTGAGTGTTCTGCAAACAGAATTGTGCAAGTGTGGTGTGGATGTTTTGAAGTGATGCGCAGAGCTCCTTTCCCCAGATGGTGGTACAGGTTGTGAAATGCTGTTGATCAGCTGGACTCTTTTTTCTTTTTTCTTTTTTTTAAAGCAGAATTTATTGAGAGGACAGAAGAACTACCACAGTGGAAGGGGACCTGAGGGAGTTGCCAGATCAGCTGGACTCTTAAACAGCTCCATCTGCTGTGTTTGTTTTCTTTGAGAGTAAAAACCGGACTTTTTCCCCTCTTGAGGGATTATCTCATGTCAAAAGTGAGCTTTAGAACATGTTTCAAATTGATAGCTTACTATTTGTTTCTGAGAATGTTTTTCTTTTTTTATAATTTTTTTAAATTTTAGAGTCGTGGGGTACATGCAAGGATTTGCTATCTCAAGTGTATCTCATGGGGGTGAGGTTTGAGCTTCTAGCAAGCCCTAGCAGTGGACATGGTACCCATGGGCGGTTCTGTATCCCTTGCCCCTCCTTCCTCCTTTAGCAAGGCCCGCCCATGTACCCATGTGTCCAGTGTTTAGTGCCCACTTATGAGAGGGAGCATTTGTTTCTGTGATAGTGCACTTAGAGTGACAGTCTCCAGCTGCATCCATGTTGCTGCAAAGGCCATGATTTTGTTCTTTATGGCTGCATAATATTCACCACATATTTATATATATATATACCACATTCTCTTTATCCAGTTCACTTTCTTTTTTTTTTTTGAGTTGGAGTCCCCCTCGATCGCCCAGACTGGAGTGCAGTGGCCGCTCCCAGCCACCACAGCCTCAATCTGCTGGGCTCCGGCGATCCTTCCGCCTCAGCCTTCTGAGTAGCTGGAATTACAGGCGCGTGCTACCACGCCCGGCTAATTTTTTTTATTTATTGTAGAGATGAGGTTTCGCCTGCCCAGGCAGGTCTCGAACCCGCGGGCTCAGGCAATCCACTCACCTCAGCCTCCCAAGGTGCGGGATTACAGGCTGAGCCACCGAACCCGGCTATCCAGTTCACTTTCAATGGACATCTGGATTGGTTCCATGTTTTTGCTCTTGTGAACAGTGCTGCAGTAACCATACATGTGCAAGGAAAAAAATCAACAAAACAAAAATCTGGTTCTTTGAAACAAGATTGATGGGCCCCTAGCTGGAATGACCAAGAAAAAGAGAGAAATAGCCCAAATAAATACAATCAGAAACACAAAAGATCAAAGCACAACTGATCCCAAAGAAATACAAATGATTATCGGATATTACTATGTACACCTGTATGGAAACAAACTCAATAACCTAAATGAAATGGAGGAATTTCTGACATCCCACAGCCTCCCAAGGTTGAAAAAAGAAGAAATTGAGATCCTAAATAGACCAATAACAACCCAGGAAATTGACTCTGTCATAAGAAAACTTCCTACAAAAAAAAAAAAAAAAAGCCCTGGAACAGATGGATTTCCAGTGGAATTCTACAAAACATACAAGGAGGAGCTAATACCAAGCCTATTAAAGTATTCCAGGCTATTAAAAAAGATGAAACTCTCCCCAAATCATTTTATGAAGCTAACATCACACTGATACTCAAACCAGGTAAAGATCCAACAAAGCTAATATCTCTTATGAACATAGATGCAAAGATTCTCAACAAGATTCCAGCAAATTGGATCCAACAACACATATCAAAAGTCATGCACCATGATCAAGTAAGCTTCATCCCCAGGATGCAGGGCTGGTTCAATATCCACAAGACCATAAATATAATTAAGTACATCAACAGATGTAAAAACAGGAATCACATGATTACATCATTAGATGCAGAAAAAGCTGTCGATAAAATCCACCATCCCTTCTTGATTAAAACTCTTGAACACCTAGGCATAGAGGGAATATATCTCAAAATAGTAAGAGCCATCTATGATAAACGCACAGCCAATATATCGTTAAATGAACAGAAACTGAAAGCATTTCCCCTGAAAACAAGACAAGGCTGCCCACTCTCACCCCTCCTGTTCAACATAGTATTGAAAGTCCTAACTAGAGCAATTAGACAAGAGAAAGAAATCAGAGGTATCCAAATAGGAAAAGAGGAAGTCAAGTTATCCCTCTTTGCTAACAATGTGATCCTATACTTCAAAAACCCAAGAGAATCTGTCAAAAACTTGCTTTCACTGATAAAGGACTTTGGCAAAGTCTCAGGGTACAAAATAAATGTGCAAAAGACAGTCACTTTCTTATACACCAATGACAAGCAGGCAGAGAACCAAATAAAAAGCACAATCCCATTCACAATAGCCACACACACAAAAATTAAATACCTTGGCATCTTCCTAACCAGAGAAGTAAAAGACCTTTACAATGAAAACTATAAAACACTGCTCAAAGAAGTCAAAGATGACACAAACAAATGAAAAAATATTCCATGCTCAAGAATAGGAAGAATCAACATTGTTAAGATGACCATTCTACCAAAGGCTATCTACAGATTCAAAGCAATACCCATTAAATACCAACATCATTCTTCTCAGACCCAGAAATGGCAATACAGAAATTCATATGGAAACAAATGACCATGAATAGCCAAAAACAATCCTTAGCAAAAGAAACAAAGCAGGAGGTATCACACTTCCAGACTTCAAACTTTACTATAAGGCTACAATAACCAAAACAGTCTGGTATTGGTACAAGAGCAGGCATACGGACCAATGGAACAGGATAGAGATTCCAGAAGCAAAACCTCAATTTCTCAACCAACTCGTCTTTGACAAAGACTCCAACAACAACCACTGAGGAGAGGAGAACCTATTCAGTAAATGGTGCTGGGAAAACTGGCTGACAACATGCAGAAGATTGAAACAGGACCTCTACCTGTCACCATACACAAAAATTAACTCTAAATGGATCAAAGACCTAAATGTAACACCTCAAACTCTAAGAACCTTAGAAAATACAGAAGACACCCTTATGGAAATTGGAACTGGCAACCAATTTCTGATCAAAGTCCCAAGTGCCCATGCCATTAGAGATAAGATAGACAAGTGGGACTTCATCAAACTGACAAGCCTCTGCAAAGCCAAAGAAACCATCAAAAGAGCAGAGAGACAGCCCACAGAATGGGAAAAAATATTTGCCAACTGTATATCTGAAAGGCCTAATATCTAGAATCTACAAGGATCAAACGTGCCCAAAGGAAAAAAACAAACAGCCCTATTAAAAGTGGGCAAAAGACTGGGCTCAGTGGCTCAGCCTGTAATCCCCGCACTTTGAGAGGTCGAGGCTAGTGGATTGCCTGAGACCGTGGGTTTGAGACCAGTCCAGGCAACTTGGCGAGACCTCATCTCTACAATAAATAAAAAATTAGCCATGCACGGTAGCGTGCGCGTGTAGTTCTGGCTACCTGGAAGGCTGAGGCAGAAGGTTCGCTGGAGCCCAACAGATCGACACTGGGGTGACCGAGTGTGCCACTGCACTCCAGACTGGGCAACGAGTGAGACTCCAACTCAAAAACAAAAAGTGGGTAAAAGACATGAATAGACACTTCTCAAAAGAAGAGATACAGGCAGCCAACAGACACATGAAAAAGTGCTCAGCCTCACTAATCATCAGAGAAATGCAAATAAAAACCACATTGAGATACCACCTAACCCCAGTAAGAATAGCCATCATTAATAAAACAAACAACAACAGATGCTGGTGAGGATGCAAAGAAAAAGGAATGCTTCTACACTGCTTGAGAGAATGTAAACTAGTGCAACCTCTTTGGAAAACAGTGTGGCGGTTTCTGAAAGAACTAGAAATTGACCTTCCATATGACCCAGCAATCCCCCTACTGTGATTATACCTGGAGGAACTCAAATCATCCTACAAAAAAAGATACCTGCACATGCATGTTTACTGCAGCACTATTCACAGTAGCAAAAACATGCAACCAACCAAGCTGCGCATAGAAACTGCACTGGATTTTTAAAATGTGTTACATATACACAATGGAATATTATGCAGTCATAAAGAAGGACAAAAATATGGGCTTCACAGAAACTTGGATAGATTTAGAGTCTATCATACTCAGTGATCTATCACAGAAACAAAGAACAGAGTATCATATGTTCCCATTCATAAGTGGACCTTGAATAATTATCATAATACTATAAGGAGGGAATTGGCAGTAATGGGAAACTGCCAGGTGAGGG
>CAUYQG010275644.1:0-10629 GCA_963574415.1 Tarsius wallacei | reverse complement strand
CCAGCGCGGCTCCGTCCTTGTCATCCTTGTGTGTACTTTATGGAAATTGGTGTTTGAGGATGTGACCCGCTGATTAGCGGAGGTTATTTACACCCTGTTAACCTTTATGGGGCAACATGGTTTGACATGCCAAATCTTTTTTTTTTTTTTTTGAGTGGGAGTCTCACTCTGTGGCCCAGGCTGGAGTGCAGTGGCACGCTCACAACCACTGCAACCTCAACCTGCTGGGCTCAGGTGATCCTTCCACCTCAGCCTTACAAGTAGCTGGAACTACAGACGCGCACCACCAAGGCCACCTAATTTTTGGATTTACCATAGAGACAAAGTCTCACCATGTTGCCCATAAAGGTTAACAGGGTGTAAATAACCTCCGCTAATCAGCGGGTCACATCCTCAAACACCAATTTCCATAAAGTACACACAAGGATGACAAGGACGGAGCCGCGCTGGACCTCAGTTTCCCCGCTTGCCCTAGCTGTTCAGGTCTGGCTCACTCACTCTGCCTCTTAAACTGCCTTGAACCACACGGAAGCCTTGGACGTCGCGGCACACGGATTTGCAGCTACAGCACCAAGACAGTCTCCATCCAGTCACCCCTGCAGTCATCCCGGCAAACAGCACTGCAGGGGCACAGCAGACGCGACACCGCTCTCCAGGACCGGGCGGGGGCCCCGCAGACCCGCACGGCAGCAGACACGCGGCGAGGCGGACCGGCCTCGCCCGGCAGCTCACCTGTCGAAGAAGCCACGCCCGTGTCCCACCTGGAACCGTTTGACTGTCCCCAAAACCTTCCTTGCGACGACTTTTCTTGTCCCCGCAGCCCGAGGTGCCTGGGCTTGGTGTCGGCCGCGCGGGGGGCGTGGGGAGGAGGGCGCGGGAGGACCGCGGGAGGGGAAAGGGAGGGGGCGGGGCGGGGCGGCGGGGGCCGCGGGTCCGCCCTCGCGGTCGTGGTCGGGGGACGGTGGCGGGGCTGGCGGCCGCGGCCGCGGCTCCTCTGGGGGTGACGGCGACTCGGCAGGCGGCGGCGGCGGCGGCGGCGGCGGCGGCGGCGGCGGGGTGGGGGGTCCGGGGGGCCGGGTGAGGAGCGGCGGGGGGTGGGGGGCGGGGGCTGCTCCGGGATCTCTGGGGTCCGCTCTCCACTCCCGCTACCTATCGAACTCCGAACACCCTTTTAAAAAGGAGTGATACCGCCTCAGACTTCTTGGTGCGTAGAAAGGAACCAGCACAAATGTTGGACTGACTGACTCCACGTTTCTGGGCCTGGACTGGATTTGCAGCGGAGCCTGGGAGGCTGCAGGGAAATTGCTGGGTGATGCGCTTACCCTCATGGCCCATGCATTTATTTATCCATTGTGTTGGTTTCCCATCGCTGCTGTAACAAGGTACCACAAACGTTGTGGCTTAAAAATCATAAGTGTTTTCTCTCTTTTTTTCCAGCTGCAATACATTATCACATTCTTCTCTTACAGTTCTGTAAGCTAGAAGGTTAGAAATCCAGCATGGTCTCGGGGGTTAGAACAAGGCGCGGGCAGGACTGTGGTTTTCTCTGGGAATCTAGGATAGAATCCGCTTCCTGCCTTCTCCAGCTTCTAGGGGCTGCCGCCATTCCTTGGCTCTGGGTTCCTTCCTCCACATTCAGAGCCAGCAAGGCTGCCCCTCTCTGCCTTCCCTCCTGGTCCAACCTCCCTCTGGTCTCTTCTGCCCCCCTCTTCTCCCTTTCAGGACCCCTGTGACTTAGTTCGGCCCACCTTAATAGTCCAGGATAAGCTGGGCACAGGGGCACAAGCCTGTAATCCCATCACTTTGGGAGGCCGAGAGGATTGCTTGAGCTCACGGGTTTGAGACCAGCCAGGGCAATGTGGCGAGACCTCATCACAACAATTTAAAAAAAAAAATTCGCCGGGCATGGTGGTGCACAGCTGTAGTTCCAGCCACTTGAGAGGCTGAGGTGGGAAGGATCACCTGAGCTCAGCAGGTCGAGGCAGTGGTGGCCATGAGCAGCATGCCACTGCACCCCAGCCTGGGCAACAGAGTAAGACTCCCACTCAAATCATCATCGTCATCCTCATCATCCAGGACAACTCTCTATCTCAACATCAGTCAAAGCAATTTTAACTGCATCTTAATCACCCTTTGCCATGTAGCTTAACACAGTCACAGGTTCTAGGAATGAGGACATGGCATCTTGGGTGGGGGAATCATTATTTTACCTACCACATTTGTTTATTCAAAAGAAAACATTTATTCAACCAATATAGTTTTAACCTTTTCCACGAGGAACACAGTAAAGAACAAAGCAGTACAATCCATGGTCACACGGAGCACATTTTTTTTTTTTTTGAGTTGAGGTCTCAGTCTTGACACCCAGGCTGATGTGCAGTAGCACGATCACAGCTCACTGCAGCCTCAATCTCCTGCAGTGTAGGACTACAGGCACACACCACCACATGTTTTTTAAATTTTTTTTTGTAGAGACAAGTTCTCGCTATGTTGCCCAGGCTATTCTTGAACTTCTGGGCTCAAGTGATCCTCCCTCCTCAGCCTCCCAAAGTGCTGGGATTATAGGCATGAGCCACTGTGCCGGGTTGGAGCACACATTATGATAAGTGGACAAAAAACAAGGGTCAAGGGCTCCAAAGAAAAATAGGTAGTAAAGGAAGCCAGGAAGTGCTGTGTGGTGGCAGTGGATTGTGGTTTTAAGCAAGACGTTTAGTGAGGGGGATATTTGAATATGAGGCTGAAGGAAAGAGAGTGATCCTCGCAGGGAACAAGGCAAGGTGGGCTCCAGGCAGCAGGAACAACAAGTGCACCGGCCCCAAGGTGGGGGCAGGCCTGGGACATCCTGGAACAGACCACTGGGGATGGTGGGTGTGTGCAAGAGGCTAAGTAAGGAAGATGAGATGAGCAGGTTGGAAGCAAGGAGAGGCAGGTCGTCCGGAACCTGGCAGGCCACTGTGGGCTCTGGCTTCTGCTCCCTGGATGGCTGCGAGCAGGGAGGGCTGCAGGCCGACTCTTCCTGTAACCCACCGGGGGCCTGCATGGGACACACAGAGCAGGAGGACTTGGCAAGAGGCTTCGCTTTACTCCGGGTGATAGGGCTTGGGTGAAGGACAAGCCTGTGCCACTGCTGCCACAGTGCTGGATTCTGGATCTAGTTGGAAGACGGAGCGGAGGGAATCAGTGGACAGACTGTGTAGGAGGCGGGTGAGAGAGGTGCCAAGAGGGAGCTCAAGGTCTTCGCCTTAGTGTGCAAAGCTGCAAGTCTGAATAAAACAAGACTGCACTTGAGATGACTAAAAGTCTTATTTTCCTAGCTTTTCAACTGAGCTAGAGTTTAATACACCCAGTAACATTTTACTTTCTCCTGATTGTCTTTACTACTTCACCAAATCCTAGAGGTGGAAGCACCTTGCTGTGCTCTCCTCTTGATGGAAATAGCCATTGAAAAGCTGATGCCAAGAATGTCTCCAACTATCTTAGGTGACCCAGAAATGGACTCTATTTCTTTTTTACCATAATGAGTACCGATCTTTGTAAACAAACGAACAAAGATGATTTCAAAATACTGATATGTGTATTAAAAATTAAATTGTAAATAAAAATCTGGGGAAAATGTTAGCAACATGTGTGATAACTAAATAATAAGGCCTTCAGTATATAAAGAGCTCCTATAAATCAGTAAGAAAAAATTGAACATCCCATGGGGAAAAAAATGGCAACATAAAAGGCTTTTTTGCTGCAATTTTTCAATGGAAAAGAAGAATTAACTATGAATACATAGTACAACATGACTGAATCTCAATATAATGACAGTGGGTGATAGGAACCAAGAAAAAAAGAGTCCATACTGTATAATTTCATTTATAAAAAAACTCTAGAAAATGCAAGCTAATCTGTAGGGACAGAAAGCAGATCAATGATTGCTTGGAAAAGGAATGGAAGGTAAAAAGGGGGAAGAGGGTTTCAAAGAGGCACAAGGAAACTTTGGGGATGATATACACATTCAACAACTTGACAATGGTGGTGGCTTCACCACATACGTATGCATATGTCAAATCTCACCACATTGGATACTTTCAAGATGTACAGTAATATAATAGCCTCAATAAAGCTATTATAGACAGGGGTTGGGGGAGACATTGCCTAAGAGAAAATATAAATGGCCAATAATGAATACTTTCTCAAAAGTTCAATGTCTTCTGGCACTAAAGAGAGAAAAAAATTAGACATGACTTTTTACCTAGCATACTGGCAAAGCTCTTGTTGAAGGCCCGACTCAATTCTGACTGACATGTATTCTAGGAAGTAAGCACACTTACCACGCAAACCTGGCATTTGCCTTTGTCTCTACTTCGTGCTAGAACCAAAGTCCTGCCTGACACTGTACATAGCCCGGGCCTTCAGGAAGCTAATGGTTTTCTTCCCATGAGGCCTCAAAATGCCAGAAAAGGCTGGGCATGGTGGCGCATGCCTGTAATCTCAGCACTTTGGGAGGCTGAGGCAAAAGGATTACTTGAGCCCAGGAGTTCGAAACCAGCTTGGACAACATAGCAAGACACTACCTCTGCAAAAGAAATTTTAAAAATTAGCTGGGCATGATGGCGCTCACTGTAATCCCAGCTACTTGGGAGGCTGAGGCAGAAGGATTGCCTGAGCCCAGGAGGCCAAGGGGGTACAGTAAGCTGTGATAATGCCACTGCATTCCAACCTGGGCAACAGATTGAGACCTCCACCTCAAGAGAAAGAAAGAGAGAGAGAGAGAGAGAGAGAGAAGGAAGGAAGGAAAAAAGGAAGGAAGGCAGGCTAGGCCAGACAAGGCAGTGAAATAGAGACACAGCCAGTTCAGCACATACTTGCTGTGTGTCTGGTTTAAACGACCAGGAGACTCAGCAAGTGGGCAGGTGGGTCTGATCTCATCCTTGGCTCTAAGAGTCCTTTGTGAGTCAGACAAGGCTGGCTGTCATTAACTACTTCCCTAAGTGAGGCAGTGGACCACCAATCAGGTCAGAAACCCACACACGGAGCATGAAAATTCAAATCGAGCACCCGCAATCAGAAGACAAGCAGCCCAAAGCAAAGCTGCCTTTAAGGAAATCAAAGGTCATCTGGATCCTCCTTTGCCAATGTTTTCACCAATGTTGGAAAAGGCAGAGGGAAGGCCTTGTGGAAGTAGGTCTCTCCCTTACAATGAATATCGTTAAGACATGGTCTGTACAAGGACATATCCCCCTCAAGCAGGAATGGCCACAGTTGAATGTCAAATTGACGCTGAGACGAGGTCCTAGCTCAGCCAAGTGATTCTTCAAGGACCAAAAACAATCCCAGGCCAAGAGAATGCCTAGTTCTCCATGGAGGAGCCAGTACCTCGCCAGACAGGAGCAGGCTCAGGGGGCGGCAGTCCTTGTAGTGGCCACAACTGGCCTTGCCAGTGAGCACAGCACTGGTCAAGAGAGAGAAGAGAAACTGAACTTACAGCCAGGGCACAGATAATTCGCCAACATGGCCATCGACCTTGGATGATGGAGAAATGACTCAAGTAGCATTGGCAGCCTCACTGATAATGATAAATATACATGTGGCCCTTCTGATAAACGTTCATGGCACAGAAGAGCGGATGAAACCATACCAAACAATGATCCTCATTTGTTCTTAGACCTCTCTGCTGAAATTGCCAATTAAGACAGTGCTCAAAGAGGGATGTGGATTCCCATCAGCTTGGAAAATGGCTTGAAGTCCACATTACGAACCATGGGTGCCAGGTGACTCTCAGGTGGCTCATGCCAGTAGCCGCCACTGACATACTTCCGACCCCGAGTAATGACGTCTTGGGAAGATGCTCGCTCTTCCGTGCCTGAGAAAGCCCTGGATGCTCCAGCGTCACCACTGTGGTCGTGCTGACCTTGTCACTTAACCTGTGGAGACGGCTGTCGCTGCTCTAGTTGGATGCACCCATACCCTCAGCACCACGTGGATGTTGACCCCAGCCTGTCTAGGGCTGTGGTGAGGATTAAATAACGAACAATGTTGCCATCAGGAATCTCAAATGTAAGGAGGCACTGTCAGGACTGGCATGTGCTTGGTTTAGGAGTGCATACCTCAGCCGGGCGTGGTGGCTCACACCTCTAATCCCAGCACTTTGGGAGGCTGAGGCAAGTGGATTGCCTGAGCCCAGGGGTTTGAGACCATTCTGGACAACTTGGCGAGACCTCATCTACAATAAATCAAAAAGTTATCTGGGTGTGGTGGCATGCACCTGTGGTTCCAGTTTCTTGGAAGGCTGAGGCAGAAAGATTGCCTGAACCCAGCAAGTTGAGGCTGCGGCGGCCTTGAGTGTGCCACTGCACTCCAACCTGGGCAACTCAAAAAAAATAAATAAATAAAGGAGTGCACATTTCGAGGGAGAAGCTGCTGCTGCTGAGACCCACGGGTCGTACTGTTACCAGCCTCAGCCACCACACCTCTGTGGTGTTCTGTGTGCCTGCTGTCTCAGTGTTCAAATTCCCCCTTTTCATAAGGACACCAGTCATACTAGATTTGGACCCACCCTAATGACCTCATCTTAACTTGATCATTTGTAAACACCCTATATCCAATTAAGGTCACTTTCTGAGGTATTGGGCATCAGAATTTCAACAGATGAATTTTAAGGGAACACAATTCAATCCACAAGACAAGGGAAACAGGCCTGGACCAGTAGAAGGTACAAATTGCAGAATGTTGTAAAATAACTGCAATATTATATAATCCAGATACACACACACACACACACACACACACACACACACACACACCCCAGAGATGAACTATCTATGCTATTTATGCAAAAGGTTAACTGAAACCAGCATATCGTACAGAAGTATGCTGTGCATACTCAAATGTTGCAGATCGTCCTACCAAGCCTGCATGGTGAAGACAGCACAGATTTACTCTTACTCCGACAGGCTCACTATCAGAATTGAAGCAATCGATTAGATATACAGCTTTAGGAAAGCTTAGTATTAAACTGTCATTTTGTCAATAAGATGTCATTTCATCAATATAATGTCTGTGTGCCTGAATGTTTCTGCATAATTAATTCTGCTGATGCATTAAGGAATGTTATACACAATATTAATCAAAAAGTAGTGTCAATAGCAGGGCACTAAATAAACCCACATGTAAAGATTACAACCCTCTCTGAAAGCTGTATTCCCACCCAGGCACTTCTCATCTAGAAATATTTGAGGGTTGGTTTGTTTGTTTTGTTTTCAGAAAACTGCAATCTACAAAATTAACCATTCAGGGAAGAGCAGTTAGGGCAATATAGAGAAACCCCTTGGGAAATTAACTTTTCATAAAACATTGTCTAATAGATGAACTTTTGCAAAGTCCTCTAAAGATGGACATAGCTGCTGAGCATGGTGGCTCACACCTGTCATCCCAGCACTTTGGGAGGCCGAGGTAAGAGGATTGTCTGAGCCCACGAGTTCGAGACCAGCCTGAGCAACTTGGCGAGATCTCATCTCCACAATAAATCAGAAAAATTAGTCAGGTATGGTGGCTCATGCCTGTGGTTTCAGCTACTTAGAAGGCCGAAGCAGAAGGATTGCCTGAGCCCAGCAGGTCAAAGCTGCGGTGGCCGTGAGTGTGCCACTGCACTCCAGCTTGGGCGACAGAATGAGACTTCCACTAAAAAACAAACAAACAAGCAAACAAACAAAAAAAGACGGACATGGCAGTTTCACCTGGGCCTGTGGCCACAGCTGCACTACCTGTAAGATCCCAGTGCTGTCCCTTCACTGGGCCACATCACCGCTGCTGTCTCAGATGTGTAGCATTGTCATCCTTGGATGTTCCCCCAGGCACCTCCTGTTTGCACAGCCTGAGGCTGAGTCAGATTCTCCAACTTCTGGGTATCTGTCCAGAGCCTGGAAAGTTCTGATTTCTCCTCAGTTGTCTCAGAACCTGCCATGGGCGACTCCTGTAGACAGGCAGGGCTTTAGGGGCTGCAAGAAAAACTAATCCCACTCTCCACACAACAGGGCTCCATTCCTGAGCTCCTCAACTGTGCTTACCAATTCTCCATTTCTCTTCCTGCCAGGCCTGGGGCTCTCACACCTCCTTGACCTCTGTGTTCACTCCACTTCTGCCTCCTACCTCTGTCTTAGTCCAAGTTCCCCTGAGGGGAACAGCCACAGACAGCTCTGCGAGCCCAGTCTCTCGACCTTCTAAGCCCTCATCACAGCGGCCTCCAGGAAACCGTAGTCCTCATCTGGAATCAAAAGGGAAGGGAGGTGTTGAGAATTCCCACACAGAGTAACAGAATGAACTTTGGGACGTATTCAGAACCTCGTTAATGGGGTCCTTGTGTTTGGATAGTGCATGATGAGGGTGTTAGACTGAAGACTTGGCCTCCAGCCCAGTGTCACAGGACTGAGAGGGCATTGGAAGTGGCCCCTGAGTCCTGCTGCCCCAACAAGCATCCCTGGACACCTGTGGACACTGAGCTCTGTGGCCTTGCCTGCAACATATGTTAACATCACCCAGGCTGTGACAGAGCTGCTGCCCTACTGGGATCACCTCCAGACACTAGGCAGAGTGTAGCACTGACTTCCAGGGTCTGAGCCTCTGCCATGACACTTGCAAACTCTTGTTACCTTGGGCAAGTTCCTTTTCTCAGTTTGTGCATCTGAAAAGCAGGGATAATAATAACAATAATAATGCCAACTCTGTGCATAAAACAAAATAAGACATTCTCAAGCATTGCCGTGCTTGACATTTAGAAACTTGCCAATAAACATTGCCTATCATTTTGGCTGGAGCTCAGGTGCCCTGATCTAGCTCTGACTACCTGCCTTCCTCTGGGGACTGGACCCTACTCTCTGCCTTGCCAATGTGGTGAACATTGACTTTGGAGTCAGACACATGTGAGCCCTCACCCTGGCTCTGCGGCTAGTCAGCCTTGTGACCTTGAACATGTTGTTATAGCTAAAGTGCGAGAAAGAAGTCGCCAACATGCAAAAAGTCGAATTTGAGTCCTTTATTAGCCGGTGGTCGAGAGTAGGCTAGTGCCATAAAGAACTCTCGACCCTGAACAGAGTGAGCAGGGGATTTATAAAGGCAAAACCCACAAAAGCTGTACAGTTATGAGTACATTTTTGGCAGAACATTTGGTTGCAAAAGGGTACAGATAGCTAAGGAATTTGCAATTAGGGAGTTTCCAAGCACCAAGGGGAACAAGAATGTGGGCTTGTGATTGTGGGAAGGGTGCAACTTGTGATTACAGGAGGGTTATGCAGGGGGTCATCTCTGGATATGAACAGCCAAAATGGAGAATCTGTTACAAAATGGAGTTACTTATGTTAAGCAAGCTATTGCAGGTTATTATAGGTTTTCGTGCTATTACATTCTCCCCTTTTATTTGTTTATGAGTCAATGTGTTGACTCATCAGTCACAGGTATATTATTGTCGAAGGGTCTTATATACATGAGTTTTACAGCACTGATCCCTTGTTTGATGAAACGAATAAACCAATTTATTATGCAGGGCCCTATGGGTAAACCGAGGAGGAGAATTATGTGGGATTTAACTAGATCAATAACAAGGGTTGCTAGCCATGGGTTCCAATCGAACAAGGATCGGAACCAGGATTTATTATTTTCCCTTTCTTTTTGTTGTTTGTCCAAATTTTCTTGCACCCTCTGGAGGGTGTTTTTAACAACCTCTGATTTGTTGGCATAAAAACAGCATGATTTTTCTAGCACTACACAGAGTCCTCCTTTGGTGCAGGCCCCTTCTCTGAAGGCAAAAGAGAAGAGAAAGGTTTACTTTCTACAGACAGGAAGTGGGCCTACACTCTCGATGAGTGTGGCCCCATAGCGCCCAAAGCCCTGGTTTAAATCCTTTCCCCTGGAGATGTTGCAATCTGGTAGATGTGACTTCCATAACTTCCTTGTTGACCACTTGTGGATGCCTTGGAGACCCTGAGGGGGGTCCTGGTCACCATGCACTGAATATATAATGGGTCGATACTGATCATGTTTGAGAAGTTTGGATTGCCAAAAAAGACAAATGACAAAGGTTGGTACCAGTCATGTCTAAGGAGTCTGTGTTTCTGAAAAGACAAAGTTGGCAAAGTTAATTTTTACCTAGAGCATGTATTTCTCCTGGACATAGCCTTTACTTTTTAATCATTGTGTTAAGGTTTAGAAACAAGATAAAAAATGGCTTCCCACTCTTGGTCTGTTCTTTTATTCCCCACTCTGTCCTTGGAAATATTCTTATGATTCTGGGAAATGGGGCAAAGATCAATTTTCCATAAATGCTTCCTGCTGAGGTGGGCTGTAGAGATGTTCCCTACCTATATACTTCCAAGGGCACGAATAGGAAACAGTGGGACCTTGACCAAATACTATCTGGATTTAATAAAACTTTGAGTGAGAGCACAGGCAAAAATTATTAAGCAAACAATGATGAAAAAGTAAAGGCTATGTCCAGGAGAAATACATGCTCTAGGTAAAAATTAACTTTGCCAACTTTGTCTTTTCAGAAACACAGAGTCCTCCTTTGGTGCAGGCCCCTTCTCTGAAGGCAAAAGAGAAGAGAAAGGTTTACTTTCTACAGACAGGAAGTGGGCCTACACTCTCGAT
>CAUYQG010275639.1:0-11478 GCA_963574415.1 Tarsius wallacei | reverse complement strand
TATTGTAGAGATGAGGTCTCGCTTGCCCAGGCGGGTCTCGAACCCGCGGGCTCAGGCAATCCACTCACCTCAGCCTCCCAAAGGCGCGGGATTACAGGCTGAGCCACCGAGCCTGGCACCATGTGGATTTTTAAGTCCTAGTTAACTTTGACCAACCAAGCCTCCCCCATTTGCTGTTTGTATTGCCTAGGGTCGAGCTGGGCAGCTTTGAGGCCTGGCTCTGGGACACTAGCCCATTGCTTCAATTACTGCATCATCCCTTAGCTGAGGATTGGAAGGTTCAAGTCAGCTGTATTAACCTAACTATGTTTGACAAAGGCAGAGCACCAGCTTCTAGGTCTTTTCTCCACCTCTTCCTAAGTGACTAGGTTCTTTCCTTGGTTGAAGGAGCATCTGGATTAAGTAAAAAATAGTGTACCAGCCAGGCGCGGTGGCTCACGCCTGTCATCCCAGCACTTTGGGAGGCCGAGATAAGAGAATTGCCTGAGCCTATGGGTTCGAGACCAGCCTGGGCATCATAGTGAGACCTCATCTCTACAATAAATAAAAAAATTAGCTGGGTGTGGTAGCTACTTGGAAGGCTGAGGCGGAAGGATCGCCGGAGCCCAGCAGGTCGAAGCTGCGGTGACCGGGAGCGGCCACTGCACTCCAGTCTGGGCGACAGAGTGAGACTCCAACTCAAAAAAAATAAAATAAAATAAATTAAAAAAAAATCCACATGGGGTAAACAGTGACTTTGGTGCTATCACAAACCACCATACAAACCAACAAGGTCACAGTGCAGACCCGTCCTGCTGTTGAATATTTTAACATAGACTATTTAAACAAAACCATGGAAGCTGAGCTGTCAGCACATATTTTAAACTTAGTAGGTCTGCCTTGCTTCACTTCTGCCACCTTGCTGGCCTAACTAAGCAAAAAAAAGAAAAAATCTCCGAAAGAGACCACTCTGCTTGCCCCCATGGAGCAGGGCCGGTGATGCTTTTCATACCAGCAGGATGGGTTTTTTTTGGTTTTTTTTTTCCTGAGTTGGAGTCTCACTCTGTCACCCAGACTGAAGTGCAGTGGCTGCTCCCGGCCACCGCAGCCTCAACCCGCTGGGCTCCGGCAATCCTTCAGCCTCAGCCTTCCAAGTAGCTGGAACTACAGGCACGCGCTACCACGCCCGGCTAATTTTTGATTTATTGTAGAGATGAGGTCTCGCCAACTTGCCCAGGCGGGTCTTGAACCCGTGAGCTCAGGCAATCCACTCACCTCGGCCTCCCAAAGTGCTGGGATTACAGGCTGAGCCACCAAGCCCAGCCAGCAAGATGGTTTTCAGATTTCATTTGCCTTCAACATTCAGCAGGAAACTTTTAAGGCCAAGATCAGTTCAAAGTCATCCATATGCCGGGCTCGGTGCCTCAGCCTGTAATCCCGTGCCTTGGGAGGCTGAGGTGAGTGGATTGCCTGAGCCCGCGGGTTCGAGACCCGCCTAGACAACTTGGCGAGACCTCATCTCTACAATAAATCAAAAAATTAGCCGAGCATGGTAGCGCGCGCCTGTAGTTCCAGCTACTTGGAAGGCTGAGGCAGAAGGATTGCCGGAGTCCGGCAGGTCGAGGCTGCGGTGGCCGGGAGCGTGCCACTGCGCTCCAGTCTGGGTGACTGAGTGAAACTCCAACTCAAAAAAAAAAAAAAAAAAGTCATCCATATGAGAGATGCATAACTTAACATATTGGCTAGGGCTAAGCAGTTAACTTTTCAAGAAAACCTCAATGCTGGACATAGTCAAACCAAGGTGATGTGCAATTCCACAGAGCAAATTGTCAGGATATTAAGCTCTTCTCTACCAGACTTCCGTAATCCCACACGAAAACACATCTAGGATGCCTTTCCCGGACAACTGTTTACTACCGCAGAAAGCCAAGACTACTGTACTAAGCTGAATGCTGGCCTGGTGGTGGTATCTGTATTTCCATCAAGTTATGGGCAGGGGCAACATAGAAAAAAAAAAAATTAGGCATGGAGGCGTGTGCCTGTAGTCCCAGCTACTTAGGAAGCTGAAGTGGAAGCATCACTTAAGCCAAGGAGGTCAAGGCTGCCATGAGCTGTGATTGGCCTGATCATGCCACTGCATCTAGCCTGTGCAAAAGACTCCAACCTTTTTTTTTTTTTTAAACCAGCTCTGCCAGTATAGGATATCTCATATAACGATGCTGTCACTGTATTAGCAAGCTGTCCTTTTGTAATAGTAACTAAAATAATAACCTATCTGCACTTCTATTCCTGGGTCTATGATGGTGCAGTTTCATGGAAGCCATCCAACAACCATGTTTTTGCATGGCCTGAAATGTTCTTTGAATATTTTCTGAAGCAGAACTTAAGTTTTGTTGTGCTTATTTATATTTCTAACATTTTTGCATTTGTGGCTTCAACAATCACTTAAGAAAAATTGATCCTTAAATCTTAACTCTAGAAATGTGATAACTGTCTTTTGAAGATAAAACTGCATATCTATCTTCATCTCAACTTTCACTGCAAGTATATCCATTTTAGTGTCTTCCCTGGGGGAGGATGATACAGTTTTTACAAGTTCGGGAATGCCATAAATGACAATGAAGTTGGTTCCAAAAGTTAAGGCTAAAGCTGAATAATCAGCCCATGTGGCGGAAGTCTCATTTCAGTGCATCTGATGGTGCAGAACAGAACTGGAACGCCTCCACCCAAACTCCCTTAACTAGCCACTGATGGCTGTACTACTGCCAGCTACCATGAGGACACACCCAGACCTCCACAGAGAAGGCATGTTCATGACCCAGACCTTCAACAGGCCTCCTCTTCAGCTCCTTTACTTACATCTCCCGAAAACTTCCTCTAGGAGGCTTTATGGAAAAAGTATCTACAGATCAGTCTACTTGAAACAAATGCTTTGTGCTAGTGAGTAGAGCCCAACTGTTCAACTGATTTGATTTCAGTGGAAATCCTATTTCCCTTTTTAAAAATTACAAATCGCCAGGTGCGATATATAATCCCTGCACTTTGGGAGGCTGAGGTGAGAGGACTGCCTGAGTCCATGGGTTTGAGACCAGCTTGGGCAACTTGGAGAGACCTCATCTCTACAATAAATCAAAAAATTAGCAAGATGTGGTGATGCATGCCTGTAGTTCCAGCTACTTGGAAGGCTGAGGCAAAAGGATCGCCTGAGCCCAGCAGGTCGAGGTTGCAGTGGCCGTGAGCGTGCCACTGCACTCCAGCCTGAGTGACAGAGACTCCAACTCCAAAAAAAAAAAAAAAAATTACAAGTCTAGGTCAGGTACCGTGGCTCACATCTGTAATCCTAGCACTTTGGGAGGCCGAGGTGGGCAGATCCCTTGAGCCCAGGAGTTGGACACCAGCTTGGGTAACATAGTGAGACTGCAAGTATATCCATTTTAGTGTCTCAAAAAAAAAGAAGAAAGTCTCTTGGGCACAGTGGGTCATGCCTATAACCCCAGCACTTTGGAAGACTGAAGCGAGAGGACTGCCTGAGCCCAAGGGGTCTAGGACCAGCCTGGACAACTTCTTGAGACCTCATCACTACAATAAATCAAAAAATTAGCTAGGTGTGGTGGTGTGCACCTATTATTTCCAGCTACTTGAAATGCTGAGGCAGAAGGATCGTCTGAGCCCACCAGGTTGAGGCTGCGGTAGCCATGAGCATGCCACTGTACTTTTGCAGAGGCAATAGAATGAGACTCTGACTCAGAAATAAGAAGAAAAAAATTACAAGTCTGTTCCCGTTTTGGCTCTACAATCATAGGAAGAAAATGATGTTAAGAAAATGAGCTGAGCACAGTGGCTCACACCTGGAATCCCAGCACTTTGGGAGACTGAATGGAGAAGATCACTCAAGTTCAGGGGTTCGAGACCAGCCTGGGCAACTTGGAGAGCTCTCATCTTTACAATAAGTCAAGATATTAGTTGGGCATGGTGGTGCGTGCCTGTTGTTCCAGCTTCTTGTAAGGTTGAGGTGGAAGAATCGCCTGAGCCTAGCAGGTCGAGGCTGCGGTGGCCGTGAGCCTGCCACTGCATTCCAACCTGGGCAAAGGTGAAGTTCCGACTCAAAAGAAAATGGATGACTTAACTCAGTGCTCAAGCACTGGGTCAATTTCTGAAAATGTTGGGTATGGTGATTTTAGCCAAAATCACACAACCAATTACATACCACAGACAGGATCTATACCCAACTCAAGAATCCATGTTTCCTGATATATCATAGTTTGGAAGTACCATCAGGGGACAGTGTTCAGTAAATAAGTCAACTTTCAACAATACTGAAGACAGAAAAAGTGACCGACAATCTTTACAATCTCTGCAGCAATTATAAATGCCTAATACATATCTTCTACATTAATACAGTGAGAACACTTCACGATTCAGGCAAGGCACCAGATTTTCAAGCCTACAATGTTTAAGAAATAAAACCATCCAAGTGTGGAAGTTGTTTCTAACAGGCTGAACTTATAAGGCAATAAAAGACAAAGATTCCTGGTAAAACTTAAGACAGAAATCAGGGATTATAAATCTATAGTTTTATTAAGACATAAACTGACAGTGTGATATGAAGTTTACATTTAAACAAAGTTTTCACAGAAACCTAACACATGCCTAAACAACTTTACAATGTAGCTCTAGATGCAGGTCTAGACAATACCAAGAACTGATAGATCTCAGGACTCAAGACACAGAGCATTTTGGGTATCGTTTAACTCTTAGGATTTTTTAAAAAATGGTTTTGTGTGTGTGTGTGTGTGTGTGTATGTGTGTTTTAAAGTGAACCACTGCCCCAGTATGAAAATTTAATCTTCTCCTGAGACCAAGGCTTTTGAAATAATTCAACCCTTGAATTAATTCAATGAAACTTGTGCTGTCGGTGACTGAACCCTGCCACCAATGGTTTCAGAGTTCAAAGTTCAAAAAAGAGAGGCTCCAAGAGTTCTTCATCCTAAGAGCATGGGCCCTTGTCCTTCCTCACTCTCCTATGCCATCCTCCTCCCCTTCCCCAACACCTCAGCCAGTGGCTTGGATGGACAAGCTGATATTTATAACTTTAGAACTGGAAAAGAAAGGGTCTTCTTGCCTAATTTCAG
Organism: Tarsius wallacei; assembly: GCA_963574415.1. Classification (NCBI taxonomy): domain Eukaryota; kingdom Metazoa; phylum Chordata; class Mammalia; order Primates; family Tarsiidae; genus Tarsius; species Tarsius wallacei. Next base: position 6,367 of record CAUYQG010275639.1, on the reverse strand, counting down.
GAATTAGCACCTCTACGACAGAATGATCTGCCTGTGTATATGCTCCAAGAAAAGACTTTCCTTCCTCAGTCAGTTTCCATTTCCAAAATGGCAGCTTTGGTAACTTATGACTGGCTTAGTCCTTTGTGGAGAACAGCATTAAGTTCAGGCAGGGAACACCTTGGCTTAAAGTTTCAGGCATTCACAGCTTTTAAACAGTCTCTCACAGTCCTCATTTATGGTACCAATGACAGTTTTTGCAAAGGTAAAATATTCTGGACATAGAAACAAATCATTAGTTGTTTTTTCTTTCCATTGTTTCACCATTTCCCCAATCAGGTTCCAAATTTTAACCAAAATGATCCTACCCATCTCCCTTCTTCCCCACCCCAACCCTCCCACCCCCAAATAATACACCAGTAATAGCCAAAAACTACACACATGCTACGCTGTAAAATGCAGAGTTAACACTATTGGGAAGAAGGCTGTGGGTTGTGGAGATGCGCTTTGAAGATCCACAGTATCTTTTTGCTCTCCCACACACCCAATTCTGCAAGTTTTGTCCTTCATAGAAGGCCCTTTGCTTTTCTCAGCAAAGTGCAGAATGGGTTGCCTTGAAACTTTCCCCCTTCCCTCCACTGGGATGGGTGTGCAAACTATACAGCTTGGAACGGCTTTAAAGCACTTGGGCTGCTGCAGGGCACAGAAACTATACTGGCTCTTCAAAGGACATCTTCTCAAGCCACCTCTACGGTGTCAAGACAAGTAGAACTCCTTCCCTTCCCACTTGAAACCCACAGTCAGTTGTGACAGGGGCTGGTACTCAGGAGAGTTAATTCTTGTCATCTTTTTTGTCATCATCCTCTGAGGGGTAGGAATGCCACGTCAGCCTTTCCTCGTAGAAGGATATGACAACCTGTGGGCACTTGACATTGGCTTCCTTGGCAGGGACCAGGTCAGCCTCATCAGAGTTTTTCCTGCAGAATAAAGCAGAGAGACTTTGAGACTGGGTGCTGGTGATCTAACTTGGATAACCCAAGGGATAGGGCTTTAAAAGTAGTAAGTCTAGAAAAATAGGCTAGGGAGGGGTGAAAATGTGGCCCAAGCAGCATTTATTGGCAGTTTTTAGTCAGTGACATCCTCTCCTGTTGAAAATCCCCTCTGGATATCTTTGTCAAAAGCCAGATCACTTGACTCAACCTATCACATCTGAATCTCTGGGAAAGGCCAAAAGAAAGCATGACTCTCTAAAATTCTGAGTGAAGAAGAGAGGCAATTGCACTCTTCCAAAAGCCATACCCCAGGTGATAACCCACGGAGAGACGGTGGCTTTGTAATAAGATTTAATACCTATCTGGTATTAGTGCCAATGAAGGTGGACACTTTCTTGTCTACTCACAACTGCATTGTTTGACATTACTAAATGCCATCTTCACACAACTTCTGGGTGCTTGGAGATGGTGTTTCAACATAGGGGGGTAGAAAATTAGGGGGCTATTACATAATTCTCTTATGTTTTTCTGAATTTTAAAATGTTATCACCTTTGAAAACCAGACACATTATAAGGGAATCAGGAGTAAACCCTTATCTTTAGGTTATTGGGAGTGTCCTAGATAGAAGCAGCAGCATAGGGCAGTCAGGAGACATATGAGGAGACCCCTGACAAAGCACCACCCAGAACTTCAGGAAACCAGAGCCTCACAGCCCCATGGAGCCAGAGAAGAGTAAGCTGGTAAGTAAGTTTATGTTTTTGAGCAACGGACCCAAAAGAATGGGAAGGAAATGGAATCTAACAACATGGGAAATTTGAAGCATATTGTTCTATTTTGACAGTTGAACATCCTCTGAGGTAAATTCAGTCATGTCACTGCAGAGAAATACACGCTATGTTTGGAAATGGACAAGTATCTCCTCCACTCTCCAGAAAATCACCTTTTTTTTGTTTGTTTGTTTTTGGTTTTGTTTTGTTTTTTTTGAGTTGGAGTCTCACTCTGTCGCCCAGACTGGAGTGCAGTGGCCGCTCCCAGCCACCGCAGCCTCGACCTGCTGGGCTCCGGCGATCCTTCCGCCTCAGCCTTCTGAGTAGCCGGAATTACAGGCACGCGCAGAAAATCACCTTTTAAAATGAACTTGGTTTTGTAATCAAGTCCAATTTTAATCTGTATACACAGGAGACAACCAAAGGAGAGCTTGTGGAGATACTGTACCTCACACTGTTCACATGCAGAGAAAGTGCATTCTAGCCAGACTGAATAATTCCTGGTATCAATCCCTCCCCCAGCCATAAGCAGCACCTTAAAAATAAACTTTTCTCCTACAGGTTAGGAATAAATAAGCTAAAAGAGGGCCAGATCTAGCCGGTGCAGTGTTCACACCTGTAATCCCAGCATTTTGGAAGGGGAAAGCGAGAGGACTGCCTGAGTCCAGGGGTTTGAGACCAGCCTGGGCAACTTGGTGAGACCTCATCTCCACAATTAAAAAAAAAAAAAAAAAAGAGGCCAGGCGCGGTAGCTCATACCTATAATCCCAGCACTTTGGGAGGCCGAGGTAAGAGGATTGCTTGAGCTCACAGGTTCGAGACCAGCTTGGGCAACTTGGTGAGATCTCATCTCTATAATAAATCAAAAAATTAGTCAGGCATGGTGGGGTGTGCCTGTAGTTCCAGCTACTTGGACGGCTGAGGTTGAAGGATCACCTGAGCCCAGCAGGTCGAGGCTGCAGTGGCCGTGAGCAAGCCACTACACTCCAGCCTGAGTGACAGAGTGAGACTCCAACTCAAAAAAAAAAAAAAAATGCCTGGCATGGTGGTGTGCACCTGTGGTTCCAGTTACTTGGAAGGCTGAGGCGGAAGAATCATCTGAGCCCAGCAGGCCGAGGCTGTGGTCATGCCACTGCACTCTGGTGTGGGTGACAGAGTGAGACTCCGACTCAAAAAAAAAAGAGAGAATGTATAGGAAGAAAATAGGTGGTTAGCCAATTGTGACATAGGCTTTCAGTGGTGCGAAGGCTAGGCCTCTCTGGCCATATTTTTTTTTTTTCTTTTTTCTTCATTTTCATTTGTTTCCAGGAATCTCTGGCCATATTTTAAAGGAAAAGAATGAGCACAAACATGAGTTTCAGAGAAAATTCTAGACTGACAAAAGGACAAAGCCCTTAGACACTATACATCATTTTTTTTTAAAAGGAAAAAGCCCCTAGAATGCTGCCTCCATTGGCAATAACTTAGAATTATTCTCTCCTAACTTTATATTTTAAGGACAATGATTGGAGGCCCACTATAGGGGGAGAAAAAAGGTACAAGCATTTTCAACAAGTTAACAAAAGGGGAAGAAAGGCTTCCTTTCAGATACAGTATGGAAATTATACAGAGTTTCGGGTTAATTATAGCTCTCAAGATTCTCAAGGTAACTATCTTCATTAGGCTGTTTCATGGAGTCTTATAATAACTGGTATTTTACACAGAATGGAAAAAAAGGTAGGTTTGCGTTGCCCTCAGTAAAGTTAAGGGACCTTGCTGACCCCTGCTGGCTCATCTTGGAATTGTAGAATCTGCATAAAGTTGGAAGGGATCCAGCAATCAAGGACAAAGGAAAGGAAGAGCTATACATTCTTTCCTAACCTTGAGAAGTTCACAGAATTTCTGATACTGGGGCCAGCCTGATCTTTATTAAGGAGGTGGTAAAAGGGGAGGGTGGTCCAACACATTTCATGCTTTTTCCTTTATATACAGATGTGAAATGTGATTCCTCCCCATACCCTCTCCATTCTAGATTTTCTCCCACCTCCTAGAAAAACGGTAAAGATCTGAGATGCCTAAGGGCCCCTACCTGTAACTCATGAGTCCAGGTTGGCAGTCAGGCCGAGGGTCACTATCGAAGGACTATGCCATCTTAAAGATTTCACACCTGGGCGATTGGAATTTCGAAGGTCCAGCTCTTTTCCTCTGGCATGGAACAGATGGGGAGGAGAAAAAAAAAAAACCACACAGAGCCACTGGCAGACTCACCATTTCATCAGGAACATGAGCTCTCCACTGGAGTCTGTGGCTCCAATAATCCGCTCTGGCTCCAAACCCCGAGCAAAGCCCCGTGGCTTTTCTGACTGTAAAAATCAGATGAACAGAACATTTTTATCTATATAGAATGAAGTCACTGCTGTGTCTCTATTAATGTAATGACAAACTCTTGTCAATATTTCACCAATACCTTGGCTCCAAGTACAAATCTTTTAGAATCCTGAGTGATTATTTATCAAGGTCTGAAGTGCATGAGGTTTTCCCATATGTGAAAAAGGGACATACATCCCAAACAAAATCAGTGTTTACAACAATTTCTTAATCCTCAAAAAACAACTTACTTTAAGGGGGGTAAGTCAAAATAGCCACCTCACATCTTTCATGATTAAACACTGAACACTATCTTTTACAGGAATGAACTCACTCGCCTTCCTATCTGTCCCCAGTAAGCGTTCCACTTCTTGTTCCTGCACCATGGATAAAAAGTGAGAGTAGACCATGAGGCTTGGTGAGAACACACTCCCACTTTGTCAGCATTAGCCCATCTAAGATTTCAGAAGGACTGAGAGGAGATGGCTTCTGATATTCAAGAAGAGGCAAAGAAAACTGGCCTTTAGCTTCTTTGACAGTAGTATGAATTATGGGCTAGTAAAAAAGTCTTATTTCTAGCCTTACCTCTTCTTTCTTCTTCTTTGGTTTGCTCTCCTCTCCCTTGTCTTCAGAATCAGAATCAGCTTTGCGCTTGCCTCCCTCAGATTTGTCTGTCTCATGTGCTGTTTTCTGTGACTGTAGAAACTCAGCAATGAGGTCAGGGCAATCCAGGTTCTCTTCAGGTTCCCACGTGTTATCCTCACTGAAACCAGAAGGCACAGCAAATTGTACCTTCCACTCAAAGAAGCATACTCATACTAAGGATAAGTATAGGAGGACAGGAGCAAGTGTCCTTGGAAAAGAACAGTTAATGATAATGAGTAGCTAGATTTTGCCCAAGACCAAGAACTCAGGGAAAGCTGAAATTCCTTGGGGCATGGGGAACCTGATTAGCACAAACAGGAATCTTAGAAACTTGCTTCCTTCAAGGGAAAATCATTTTTCTTTGCAAACTTGGATTGTTCTATAGCCACACATAAAACTTGCTCCTCAGAAATTACTATGTCTTGTGTTGGAAGCACACTGTGCATGTATGTCACATTCCTACTAGACAATAAGACACGAAGGCCAAGGACTGAGTCACACTGCATCCATCACAGCACCAGAGGTCCTGCACATTACTAGACTCCTGATAGACAGCTGGTGACTCAATCTGCCCAAGTCAATGAAACTTACTCGGAGAAACCCTTCCACTTGAGGAGGTACTCCACTTTGCCCTTCACCACTCGACGGTCAAGAACCTTTTCCACCACGTATTCTTCTTCCTCCTCTTCTAGCACCTCCTCCACTTTCTTCTTGTTTTGCTTTTTCCCCATAGTGCCCGCCAGCTTTCTGGTGTAAAGGGTGACGCTGCTAGAATGATAAAGGAAAAAAAGGGCTTTAGTCAGATGAATATTTGAACAACGAGAAAACTAAGAACAACACCATCTACAATCAATACTGCATGCTGTTTATAGTAACAACCTATTCACCTTCAATGTACAATCATTTTCCGACATGTTCAGCTAGGAAGTTCATAAAACAGCCCCAACTAATCTCACAGCAAACTACTTTTTTTAGGCAAGTCTCCCTCCATTGCCCAGGCTGAGTGCAGTGGCATGATCATAGCTCACCGCAGCCTTGAACTTCTGAGCTCAAGTGACCCTCCTGCCTTGGCCTCCTGAGTAGCTGGGACAACAGGCAGGCATCACCACATCTAATTTTATTTTTTTGGTAGAGATGGGGTCTTGCTATATTGCCCAGGCCTCCCTAAGTGCTGGGATTACAGGTATGAGCCACAACAAACTTCTTTCTCGTGCATATCCATTTAATATTTTATATTCATTTTTTCTCATTTAAAAGGACTCTCAATAACACTTTTACTATAAAACATGTCAGCTAAAATACTGTACTAAATGCAAAGAAAAGCAATGCTCCTAAGAATAACGCAGACACATCAAACTTATATACATGTAACTCTGACCCATACTTTCTCCCATTCTCTGTATGTTTTCTTTTCTTTTTTTCTTTTTTTTTTTTGAGTTGGAGTCTCACTCTGTCGCCCAGACTAGAGTGCAGTGGCCACTCCTGGCCACCACAGTCTCGACCTGCTGGGCTCCGGCGATCCTTCCGCCTCAGCCTTCCAAGTAGCTGGAACTACAGGTGCGTGCTACCACGCCCGGCTAATTTTTGATTTATTGTAGAGATGAGGTCTCGCCAAGTTGCCCGGGCAGGTCTTGAAC
>CAUYQG010275632.1:0-20253 GCA_963574415.1 Tarsius wallacei | reverse complement strand
CGGGCTCAGGCAATCCACTCACCTCAGCCTCCCAAAGGCGCGGGATTACAGGCTGAGCCACCGAGCCCAGCTTGTTGCATCATTTTTGAACCACCCCTTCTGTCCTCAGTTTTTGGTTCTTTGATTTACTCTTGTCTGGTTCCATTTTCTTATGGCTGTGGTGCTCGTGTAGTTGTTAGTGATTTTGCACGGTGTAGGGTGTTCTCCATCTGTGCTCCCTGATCATGCCTGTCCAGTGCAGAATGACTTTGGAAAGATTGTGTGTGTTTTGATTATAAAAGTAGAACAGAATATTTCACAGAATTTTGAAAAGTATTGGGACAGCGTACAAGACTATAAAGTTGCCGCTGTAATAGTTTCACACACTTTTGATCTGGCCTTTAAAAAAATCCATATGTATTTTTGTTTATCTAAAAATATACATCTTTGGCCTGGCGTGATGGCTCACATCTGTAATCCCAGCACTTTAGGAGGCCGAGGCAGCAGGATCGCTTGAGCCTGGGAGTTCGAGACCAGCCTGTGAAACATAGTGAGACCTCATTTCTACAAAAAAATTTAAAAATTGCCAGTCATGGTGGTGCACACCTATAATCCCAGCTACTCGGGAGGCTGAAACAGGATTGCCTGAGCCCACAAGGTCAAGGCTGTACTCTAGCCTGGCCATCAGAGTGAGACCCTGGCTCAAAAAATAAAAATATACATTGTTGTAGTACTTTTTTCTTTGAACACATCACAAACATTTCTTCATTGTCCATAAGTAGTCTTAAAAATCAGCATTTCTAATGTTCTAATGGCTACATTACTTTGTCATATTTTACTATACGTCATTTATAATTTTTCCTACTATTGGGCGGGGTTTTTCCCCCTATTTTTTCCCACGTCTCTTAATGACATCTTGCTAATATCCAGAATGACTTTGAATTAAATCTATTCAGCGTTTTGTGAGCATGCTTTTCACGATTTTTCCAATTACATTGTTTTCTGTTTGTCAGTGAACATCTTCTATCCATTGTATGTGAGCTGAGTTTTTATGAATAAGGTTTTCCCCTTTGCTGTATTCAACATGCTACGATCTGCTTTCCTAGCTGATCCCTGTCCCAGATTGGCAGTCGCTCCCAAGACGGGTGCTTTGTTTAATTCTCTCTAATGTTCTCTGTCAATATCCGATGATTTATAAACATGTAAACTCACCGGGGGTCAGCCGTTCCTGTCCTTTGATGGCCTTAGGCACTGACCGCTGTTACTTCCTTTTTGTCCTTAGTCTCTTCCTGCCTGGTAAGGGTCCTCCTTTGCACCCTCTTCAGCCCTTGCTGGTTCTGTCATTTTCTTGCCTTTGTTCTCGACGCCATGCCTACCTCTCTGGGTCTCCATCCTCCATGTCTGCCCGCCCCATCTTCATTCTGATTTTCTTTAAATTTAAGTTCTTGCACCTGGTCCTCCAAACATTGGGGGGAAGTGCCTCCTGCCGTGAGACCACTTCCTCTAGCACGGGCTTTTCCTGTCATGAGTCTCTGTCTCCTGTCCCACAGTGGCCAACGCCCTAGAATGTTCTTTCTGGGGCCCCTTCTCCCACCTCTGGCTGCAGACCGCCCCGTCATGAGGATGCTGCTCCCTCCTTCGTCAGGCTGTGGGCACCCTCACCCTGAAGCACTCCTGCCCTGGGCACCCGGGCAGCTGCCCACAGGCCCACCAGGAGGTTGGCCAGCTGTGCCTGCTGCTCTGTTGACTGTGTCTGCCCCTGAGTGGTATTTCACAACGCTGCCACCCTAGCAAAGACAGATTCTTTAGCCTGGTACCAGGTGTCAACCTCAGCCTTCCTCCTGGCGGGGTGAGAGATTTCACCCTCGACGGCTCCCACCAGAGGGACCCAGTGGCAACAGGCCGTTCTGAAGGCCATCCAAAGGAAAAGTGAACAGCGTTGACTTCGTACAGATTTCAGTATTAAGGTTTTCTTGAAGGGAAGGCATTGCGGAGTTTGACTCCTTCCCACCCCTCCCCAAGCTATTAATCTGAGCTTTTCCTGTAAAAGGGAAAAAGTCACACCATTCAGACCCACTCACCTTTACCGGAAGTCTTTAAAACAGAGCAGAAGAGAGTCTTTATCTCTGAAATTCTGACTTATTGGATCACTTTATTTCACTCTATTCCTGTTTGTGTGTAGAAATTGCTAGAATAGAACTTGGAGTTAGAATTCCTGTGGGAACTGGGCAGATTTTGTTTGCTTTTCTGAGAAGATACCAGCGAAGGTGAGTGTTTTCTCCCTATACATGACCGGGGAGCAAAATGGCTCTGAGACTCTCAGTGTAGCAAGGTTCCTGTCAAGCCCTCAAATAAAAGGGGTTGTCAACTGTTGTACAAACTCCTCCCCTCAAGAAAGGGGAACCTAATTTCTAGACAGCACTCTCAAAGGATTCTGGCACCTCTCTGTATAAACCGCAGCAGTGGGAAGTCACTCTCAACCTGACTTTGCTGGGATGGGAATGGTTAGATTGATTTTGTGCAGAGAAGCTTTGTGCAGCTTCACTGTCAGTTGAATGACCAGTCCTAGCATGAATGTAAGTGCTGGCATAATGGGTACAAAATGCTGACAGAGAATACCACTTGGAGAACAGGGTTTTTCATGACTTCCAAAGAGACCAAAAGGATATTTCCCAAAATAAACCTGGGACATAGTAAGTATCTCATTCCCTCATACCCTGGGAGATAGAAATGAACACCTAACCTGAAACATCTACGTTCTACAGATTATTCACTCTGGGTGTCTCAGCAGCAGTGGGCTGCATTTTTATTCCAGTGCCTTCCAAAGGGATTGAGTTCATGCTCTCCAGAGATAGCAAACAATTCTTAAGAAGGAACCAAGACAAACACAATCTCCTGCCAGGATCCCCTGCTGTGCTACCCCTCACTGAGATACAGAGTCCTTCCCTCCAGGGCACTGGTGGGAGAGGAACAGGCCAAGATGCTTCCAGAAGAAAATGGGCCACTGTGTACCTATTCACAAACGAACTGCATCGGTGCACAGCCGTCTCACCAAAGAGTTCGCTTTCCACATTATGTTTGAAAAACCAATATCTGTGTCTAAGCTTGCAGTATTTAATAACCTGCCCCTTCATTTTGAAAGGATGCTGAGGCTCCCCGGTGTGAGTTGCTCGGCTCTCTGGGTGGGTTTGCCACTGGCAGCTGTCCCCTGCTGGTGGGGGTGACATAGGCGCCTGTGTGCACATACACTTTGCGCCTGCCCACGTCCAAGGGTGACATTCACCCTCACGTGTGGTCACCAGGCTCACCTTCGCCTTCTGTTCCAAGGAGGCTCAGAACTCAGTTACCGGAGCTCCGATGTCCCCTTGCCAAGAATCCCAGTTGGGTCACTCTGTGGCCTTGGTTCTGCTTAGGACAACAGCTACGGCCCAGCCCTCCTGAAGCCCAGGAAGAGAAAAGCGGGGGTGGGGGGGGCTTCTTGCCTCTGGGTGCTGAGGTGACTTATTCCGTGGCGCCCAGGAAAGACAATGCCTTTGTGTGGCACTGCCTTGGCCTTGCATTTGGCTTCAGGGCTTTGTGGAGGGAATCTCTCTTTATTAACCGGAAACGCATCTGGGAGAGGATGGAGCTGGCAGGCCCTGTGTCTGTGCAGCCACCGGTCACATTTGGGGCCAGTTGGAATGGTGCGGGGATAAGGAACTCCACACCCGTGACCCTCGAAGGCTCCATCTGCTCCAAACACTCCCCTCCAGTGCCTTTGTGCATCCCTCAGCACAGCCTTCCTGTCCAGGGTTATGCTGAAGCGTCGCATCTGCCCTTTCAACGTACCGTCCAAGCAGGTGTTGACTGTGTGCCTTGTCAGACTCAGTCCCGCGAGGAAGAGAGGAAAAGGCAGTTCCAGGAGACAGCACCCCCTGGCCTGACTTCTGCAGGCTCTGGCGTCGCAAGTCCTCCTGGTTCCTCCTCTTCCTCTCCCTCTCTCCCTTCCCTCTTCCATTCTTCTGCTTCTTGTTTCTCCTCCCTCCATCCATCTTCCTCCTCCCTCCTCCTCCCTCCCCCACCCCCGCCATGCCCCTCAGAAGCCCTCTCTTAACTGTCGAGGAAGGCTCAGGCTGAGAAACCTTCGAATCTGCCCGTGACCAAGAGTTTTCAAAAGCTGCGCAGCGCCTTGCCGAGCCAACTTGGGAAGCCGCTGGCCCCCGGTTGGCCTCCTTGCCTGCATCACAGGCCCTCTCACCCCCATCACACTCCGACAACGTCTGACCTTTCTGCCCCACTCCCGGCCCAGACAGCGCTCTCTATTTCCTCCTCGTTTCCCCGGCTTGCCTCCCACCCTGCTGGCACCCCGACATCATTTCCCTCCCACCCGCAACCCGCTGATCGTGCCTCAGGGCCGGATCTTGTCTGACACTTGGCACTCTGAGTTGTTTTTCCTCACCTCCATGATGAGGGGATGAGGTCAGATGACAACGACTCCCACTTTCAGCTAAAAATTTCACAAGTCTGAGATTTGTCTCTTCTCTTGGTCTGTCAGATAAGATATAGAAAGGACTACCCCCGGTTACTCCGAGTCCTAGAGCCTGCCAGTGATGTGACCCAGCAGCGGGCCCTGAGCTTACTGCAGCCTTGACCTTCTGGGCTCGGGTGATCCTTCCGCCTCAGCCTCCCGAGCAGCTGGGACTACATGCGTACAGCACCATGCCTGGCTAATTTTTGGGGTTTTTTTTACTATTTTTTTTACTATGTTGCCCGGGCTGGTCTCAAACTCCTGGGTTCAAGCAATTCCTCCTGCCTTGGCCTCCCAAAGTGCTGGGATTAAACTCTTTTTTGTTCTAGAATAGTTTTAGATTTACAGACAAATTATGGAGATCGTATAGGCAGTTTCCCTTATTATTAACATGTATCTTACTTTGGTGTGGTTCATTGCTGTTGATATGTTATTATTACCTAAAGTTATTATTACCTAAAGTCTGTACTTTATTCAGATTTCCTGGGTTTTTTTTTTCTGATGTGCTTTTTGTCCCAGAATCACGGACAGGGGTCCCGCATTGCATTTAGTCCTCAGGCCACCTTAGGCTCCTCTTGGCTGTCGATTTCTCAGACTTCCCTTGTTGTTGTTGACCTTGACAGAGCTTGCCAGGTGTGTTGAAGCAGGTCCCGCTATTGGGATATGTCTGATGGCCTTCCTGTTAGACTTGGGTTAGGGGTTTTGGGGGTAAGACCACAGAGATGAAGCATCCACCTCATCATGTCACACCGTCAATGTGGCTGTCACTGTTGTTGGCCTTGATGGCTTGGCACGAGCCGTGGGTATCAGTTTCTCCACTGCAGAGCTGACTCCTGGCCTCCACCCTCCCATGCTGTGCTCTGGAAGGATGTCTTTCTGCAGAGCCCACCTTTTGGGGGTGGGACATGTAGCTCCCCGTTTTTTGAGGGCAGCTGCTGGCCAAATGATCACAGGCGGTGGCCACCCTCTCCAAGTAGGCCCGTACATCAGAGGCAAGCAAGCCCAAAGCCACCCTGGGTCACTACTGCAACAGGTGTGCGGTGTCCTGGGGCCTGCAAGAGGTGCGTTCTATGAGACGGGAAAGACCGTGAGCCTGCGTGTGAGTGAATGCATTCCCATATGTGATGAATATGTCATCCAGCACATCAGGCTAACGTTTCTACCTGGAAGAAAGTTGCTTCCTGAGTCGTAACAGTTGGAGAAAGCCCTCGCTGCTCATCATCCGACCTTTTTCTAGACCTAGCTCCGTGTTAACTTAGAAGGAAAACAACTTGGTCCTTACCCTCAGAGGATTCCAGAACTTCAAAAAGTATTCTCATGGCTCTTCAAGGCCTCCGAGTTCTAGTAATTAAATTAAGATATGGTTTGGCTTGCTTTCCTTTACAGTCATTTCAGTATACTTGAAATAACGTCTTGTTTCTCCTGGCCAATTATGTGATTCCTGAGGGTAGGGACGGTGCCACTGATTCGTGTTTCCCATGCTGTTTTATTTCTGCCCATGGAAGATTCTCAAGCAAGAGGAACTGAGATCCATGTGGACGCTCAGAGACCTCAAGTAAAGTCAGCAGAGCGTGTTGGCCTGCTGGTCTATTTCTGTGCGTGCTGGGGAGACACAGGACCACTGGGGAGACACAGGACCGGAGAAAGTCATGTGCTCTTCTGATAGGCATTGGTGGAATGCTAAGAATGTAACCATTTTAGCCAGAAGCAATTAGAGCGGGACGGGTCCCTCTGTGTGTTTTGATCAGGTGGTGGGATGTGGGTCCCAGGTGAGGCGAGGAACCATCACGAAACACCTTGGTTCTTTTTCTCTCTCGACAGGTTTGGACAGCAAGATGGGGTGTCAAGTCCTTCTCAACGTCGGCCACCAGATGCTGCGGCGGAAGGTGGTGGACTGCAGCCGCGAGGACAGCCGGCTGTCTCGCTGCCTGAACACCTTCGACCTGGTGGCCCTCGGGGTGGGCAGCACGCTGGGTGCCGGCGTCTATGTCCTGGCTGGGGCCGTGGCCCGCGAAGACGCGGGCCCTGCCATCGTTATCTCCTTCCTGATCGCCGCGCTGGCCTCCGTGCTGGCCGGCCTGTGCTATGGCGAGTTTGGCGCGCGGGTCCCCAAGACGGGCTCGGCTTATCTCTACAGCTACGTCACCGTCGGGGAGCTCTGGGCCTTCATCACCGGCTGGAACCTCATCCTCTCCTACATTATTGGTAGGTCCCGGGAGGCCGGAGCGCGGGCCTCCGCCATGCATCCATCTGTCCTCACCCCCAGGGCTTGGGAGGGATGCCCTACTCTCCTCCCCACATAGACTGAGCCCGGCTCCTCCCCGGAGCTACCTCTTTGCTGACTGCTGTGAATGTTTGTGTGTCCTTCTGTGAAAGGTTGAGCAGCCCCTGGGTGTCACTAGATGGACCTGGCTGCCTCTGCTCTGTGCCCTTCGTGCACGTGGCCCATGATAGGTCACGAGGACATCGATCCTGTTAATGCTAGAGATATCGAATTAAGAGGATGTGTCTCATTAGTTTAGAAGTATTTTCTTTCTTGAAGTATTTTTTTTTCTCTGATCACTAGGGTCAATATATCACTAATGAAGAAAATTAGGGAAATAAAGAAAAACAAAAGAAAGAAAGCAGGAATACCCAACTTGATAACATGAAGAAGCAAATTCTCTTACTCATTCGTTCTTTTATTCATTCTTTCAATAAATAAGTGCTAAGCACCTGCTCTGGGCCAGGCATTATGCTAGATATCAGGAATACAATAAAGGGGTAAGATAGTCTTTGTTCGGAAGAGTATACTGTCCAGGGATGTAGCCATTGTTAATACTTTTGTGAATTCACATGGATATTTTTGTACAGTATGTCTCTTTATAAAACAGTATATAGTAAGCATTTCTTATATCGTTAGTTATTTGTAGCACTACTCCTAGTGATTGCATATCATTGTATGGATTTATATAAACAGCATAATGTATTGAGTGTCCTTATGGAATGCTTAGCTTATTTCCAGGTATGTTGTTGTTATAAATAGTCAATTTTTTTTTTTTTTTGGTCTTTGGGCTAGCCATGATATTTTTCCTTAAAACAAAGAGGCAGAATGTCTCCCTCAGCAAGTCTGTGTATATATATATATATATATATATATTTTATTTGGAGTCTTACTCTGTTACCCAGGCTGGAGTGCTGTGGCACACTCACGGCCACCCCAGCATTGACCTGCTGGGCTCCGGCAGGCCTTCTGCCTCAGCCTTCCAAGTAGTGGGAACTACAGGCGTGTCCTACCACGCCCGGCTAATTTTTTTTTAAATTTATTGTAGAGATGAGGCCTTGCCAAGTTGCCCGGACTGGTCTCGAACCTGTGGGCTCAGGCAGTCCACTTGCCTTGGCCTCCCAAAGTGCTGGGATTACAGGTTGAGGGTCTGCATGTTTTTAAGGCCTTTGTGCTCCCACACCACTAGAACCCTCTCCCCAGGGTGCTGGCACCAGGCATTAGCATGTAACACAACCACCCAGCAAACAAAGAAACCAAACACAGACAATCTTTTCAGTTTGGTAGGTAGACACGGTTTGCTTCTCTTTATGTTCTGATCACAACGGAAGTCGAACACATCAACTTAAGAGAAACAAACACCTGGATATCAGAATGAGAACGTCTCCCACCTCCCCCACTGTGCATGCTGCCTGCTGGGGCCCTTGTGGCCTTATCTCTGCGTGCAGGCACCGTGTCCCTTCGCCAGGACAGTCTCCCACTCAGGCTCTCCTAGTGGCACCTTCTGTTTCTTTCCAGCAGCTGAAATATCGGTGCAGAGCCAGCATAGCTTACTCTTCTGAGTTGTGAAATAAAATAAATTTCAGGATCTTTTTTCATTGCATCATCAGAACTGATAACCACAAATGGTTCTCGCAAGCAGAAAGGCTCTCAGTGGGAATGTAGCTGTTTTAAATGGGCCATTATGTTTCCAGAGGATATACCAGGGTATAAAATATACATTGAGGAGAACGTGCTTGCCGCTTCTAGAACAACAAATGAAAGAGTCTTTGCCAGAGTGTGCTTTGCTTGTATAAGACCGTGTGTATTATGAAAATGTATTCTCAGCCGCAGCTACTGGGGAAGGGCAGTTTATCCAGCAAACCTTTTTTTTTAAAGGTATGATTTAGAAATGGGAAAGAGATAGGCTGGGAAGCTGTCTTCCCAGGCCAGGGTAGCTCCTCTCATCTGGTAGGTCGGGGTTTGGAAGCCAGTGCTTTGGGTGGGGGGTGGGGAGATAGTGGGCCTATTTTTATAGTATTCATATTGGATTGGCTACTCAGGCTGAAGAAATGTGGTTAAGTTTTTGAGTTGTTGGAAAAATACTCAGCCTGAGATCAAATAACGAAATTGAATCTCTGTGCAGATCACTCTGGCAAAACTCTGTGGATCACTCAGACCCAAGGCACCGACAAGGCCCCTTTTGAAAATAAAGGAAAATGCTGTATGCAAATACTGGAATCTTAGTGGCATTTCCTGAGCAACACCACTGGAAAAACAGTGACTCTCTTCAGAATTCAACAAGAGAGAGTGAGAGAGAGTCTCTGTGTGTGATCCTCAGGGCTGTGGGCGAGGGGAGAACAAGGAGGGCTCCGTTTGTGTCCCGCACTCTGGGACACCGTAGCCTCCGAGTCAAGTTCAGGCACAAAGTGGCAGAGGTGGCTGATGCTTGCACCTTCATCCCTGAGATAGAGGCCAGCTCCCTTCAGGGTCTTCTTTGGACCCCTTTTCTTGCTGGGAGAAACGGTGTTCCCCAGGTGCAAGTACCATCAACTCTGTACCAGGAGGGGACCTGGAAAGGGGACTTCCTATATAAGCACCGCAGGCATGAAATCAATTTCCTAAGTGGTTGTTAGTATTTTTTTAAAAAAATGAAATAAAAGAGATGGCATCAAATAAAGACTATCAGAGTGCCTCAGGTGGTAAGGGTAACAATTGTTCAGTAAAGTTTTTATTCATATACATATGCTTGATACACGCAGTCTGTGTGTGCATATTGGGTCAGGACATAAAACACATTCCCCTCCAGGCCCTGGAAGCTTCTCTTACCTCTCTCTTCTGGCACCGGTCGACCCTCACTTCTGGCTTAGCACACTCTGTGGTCTGGCTACAGGTGCAACATTCTAGCGCCTTGTCTGTGACCCCTGCATGGACGCTGTCAGAGCGTCGCTTGTGGACAGATATCCTGCTAACGGTTTCCCCGGCACCACCCCCGGTGCGTGTGTTTTGTGGCAGGTACTTCGAGCGTAGCAAGGGCCTGGAGTGCCACCTTCGACGAGCTGATAGGCAGACCCATCGGGGAGTTCTCCCGGACCCACATGGCTCTCAACGCCCCTGGGGTGCTAGCCGAAAACCCCGACATATTTGCTGTGATCATAATTCTCATCCTGACAGGTGAGGCACACACAGAGAAAGAGATCGGGTCGGAGCAATGGATCAAGGTTCTGTGACCGACTCCCATTAAGTTCCTTTCTCTGTTTTTCTTCTTTAACACCCTCTCTCGTTTCTTTTTGTTTTGCTTGTCTAATTCATTCTGACAGCTCTGTCTGTCTCTGTCTTCATGGCATCTTATGGATTCATGTAGGACTGGCCTGCTTAAGAGCTGTGGAGTTGTGTGGCACTGAATTGAAAGAATCTCATGCATTCAGTGTAACTGTATGTGCAGTAAGATTTTGTCAGCACAGCAGGCTTTTTGTACATGCGGCTCAGGAATAATAATTCTTTTGACTCAGTAGATGACCATTTGGAAACAAACGTTCATCAGCCAGGGACATGTGAACAAGTGAACTCTGTCTGGAACACTAATGTGTGTCTGGAGTGTCTGAAGACATCTTGGATGATTTTGACCTAACCACCATCCAAACACCCTTTCAGTAAATAAGTTTCATGGCAGAGCTGTGGTTATAGAGTTTTAAAATTCCAGAGATGGCTCAAACACAGCTGATGGCGACTTCTTGTGAGTGACATTTGTCCATGTCTCGGCCAGCGGGCTGGGAGTTTTGCTCCACGGGGCTTCATAAACCTGCAGCTGAAATGTGGAGAAATTCTCAGTTTGGGTTGGGAAGTCGTGGATGAGTATTAAAAACGACACACCTTATTTAACACCCCACATAATTGAAATAACTCGCCCGGCCTGGTCTCTGCAGTATTTCTGGCCCAGCTGGCAGAGACATATATCAGAAAATACATTTGTGTTAGTGAGATTTCATTTTCATGAACCTGGAAGGGAGGGTTGCTGAAAACAAAATAATGTGGCTCGTGATGGGGTGTTCTTCCCGTGAATAATTACTCAATTCTCTTCTAACATCCGTACTTCAGAATTCAATCTGGTAGGTACAGTAGTTTTTATTGTAAATGGACAAGGGACGTCCGTGGCAGGGGGCAGTGGTCTCAAATCACGGCGGGGGTCTAGCGTGACTGGCCTCACTCTGTGTTGTGTTTCTTGGCCAGCAGAGAGTTCAGCTGCGGATGTCACCGAATGGTGTCTTCACCCTCCAGTGGTCCCATGGCAGACCCCTCAAAGGCAGGGATGTTGGAGGTTCTTGTGCATTTTTATTACTTCTATTTATTTATTTTTAAATTTTTGTTATTTTTAATTTAACTTATTTTTTTATTTTAAAAATATGGGGTACAATTCAGGATTAGGAATATAAATGGTCTTCCTATAGGTAAAGTTTGGGCCTCCCTTTAGTCCCCACTTTGCCTGGTTTGAGATCAGGTACACTTATCGATGTTGTATCCCTTCCCCCCACCCCCACCCTGACAGTATCCTGCTACCGCCAATCCCTTTCTTCTAGCATAAGGGTAAATGTTCGGGGTCCACTTATGAGTGAGAACATTTGGTACTCAGTTCTCTGTTTTTGTGATAGATCACCAAGTATGATGGGACTCTAAATCCATCCAAGTTGCTGCGAAGTCCATGTTTGTCCTTCCTTATGGCTGCCTAATATTCCATTGTGTGTATGTACCACATTTTTTAAATCCAGTCCAGTTGCGATGGGCAGCATGGCTGTTTCCATGTTTTTGCTATTGTGAATAGTGCTGCAATAAACGTGTGTTCAAGTATCTTCTTCTTTTTTTTTTTTTTTTTGTAGAACGATTTGAGTTCCTCCGGGTATATTCCCAGTAGGGGGATTGCTGAATCATGACTTTTTTTTTTTTTTTTTAGTAATGTGCGTTTACAAGCTAGAGAGCTAGTCTCACTCCAACATTATTTTATATGCACCGGGTCCAACAGGAACCATGTGTGTTAGAGGTTCCTGAACCACAGCAAGTTGTTATTATGAAT
This sequence comes from Tarsius wallacei, assembly GCA_963574415.1. NCBI lineage: Eukaryota > Metazoa > Chordata > Mammalia > Primates > Tarsiidae > Tarsius > Tarsius wallacei. The sequence goes on along the minus strand of CAUYQG010275632.1, from coordinate 8,457 downwards.
ATTTCTAACTCTCCCAAAATCCAGCTGAATGCTTTTTTTTATCAGAAAAACTCTCATTCTCCCAAGAAACAGAGCAAAGTGTCTCCCTGGGTTTGCTGCTGAAGGTTGCATCTAAGTAACACACTTTCAATGAGGTTGATGTGCCGGCCCAGGCTTCCCCAGCCCTGTGTGCAGGGCTCGTGTCCCATATCTCTGCCGTCCTTGGTGCCCCTTGGGTAGTGTCCTCAATTCCCAAGGGGTTCTGGAAGGCCAACTCCGAGAGCCTTTGAAGCGCACCACGGACTTGGTTATTCCCTCCCTTAGAAAGGGAATGAATTCACCCCCATTCCCAGAAGTTCACAGAGGTCTTCAAAGGCTCGATGCCACTTGGACTTATTTTCAGTCCCTTTCTTTCTTCGTCCCTGTCCCTGTTCAGGAAGGACATACCTAGTTTGTGGTCAATGCTCAAAGTTTTGTCTGTGCCCTTTTTCAGGCCTCTTAACGCTTGGTGTGAAAGAGTCAGCCATGGTCAACAAAATTTTCACTTGTGTTAATGTCCTGGTCCTGGGTTTCATAATGGTGTCGGGATTTGTGAAAGGATCCATTAAAAACTGGCAGCTCATGGAGGAAGATTTCCAGAACACATCCGGCCATCTCTGTCTGAACAGGTGAGTTGCCTCTTCTGTCTCTCGGCATGCGACAATTCTCCATATTTGGTATTTGATGACATATTCACATGTTTGGGAATGTGATCAGCTAGGATAGTATGTGCCTTTTCAAAACAATGTTATCTGCAGATATTTTATCAATTTTTATTTGGTTTGCGTTTTGCTGTGAGGTGGCTGAGAGTGTTTTTTTCGATGTTTGGAGTTCGTGTGAAGCCTTATTCCCCTGAACTGGACAGAACATTCCATGCCAAGAAAGATTCAGGAAAACAAAATCATCACTCTAATTCCAAATTGCGTATAGTTCAGGGTCATTGTCAGACTCCTTAAAGAACCCCTCTCTCCTCATTCCTTTCATGACCAACCTCTGAATTTTGTATTCAGAAAAGATTTTCTCTGCAACACCATGGCGACAACTCTCTGCCTTTAAATGTTTTCAATTATATTAATAGCACAGAGGAGAAGAAGACATTTGTGGAACTTTTATCAAAGGTTTTCAGGTTGCTGAGGTATTAACGTGTGAGTATAACAGTGCCTTTCTCCCACTTTTAACATGTGCTGCCTCAGCCTTGGCGACAGTGGTGCTAACACCCTCGTGTCTCTGGTGTGGACGCCCAGAACGGGAGGTGATAGGTCAGGTCTCTACACTGTGTTTTCTTTGAGCTTTCAATGACAAGCTCAAATTATGGAGGAAACAAAGCCAAACTGTGATCATGATCTTTTTGATATTTTTTTTTTTGGCCAGATTTTCAGGTGTACCTTCAGGTTGAAGAGTTGGAGTTTTTCTGTGATTCTCTTTATTTAAGACCGAAGGTTAAACTGCTATGATAAAGAGTCTGTCCTACGATGCAGTGGCTTTAAAGCAATGCTTCAGACCCTGAAATGAGCAGTCCAGGTTGGCCGGACAGCTCAGCTGCCACAGCTTTTGGGGACACAGACAGCTTCTGTCTTGCTCTGTTATCACCCAGGACGCTGTCCTTGTCTGCCTGGTCAGGGATGGGCTGTGGCTCTTTTCCAGAAAGGAAAAGAGAGCACGGAGGAGGACGTGCCCAGGGCTGTTAAGGACAGAACTGGAAGACACCTGGACATTGCAGGGACAAGAATCCAGTGGGTGGCCACATCTAGACACAGGAGAGGCTGACCCCCCGGTGGGGGTCTCAGCTGTCACCCAGGCCACACTGATCACTAGTTGAGGGACAGGTGCCTGGCCACGTCCTCCTGTGGTCTGATTTAGTGGACCAACATCTCTGTGTGACTAGTTTACGACTAGACCATAAACAGGAAACTATCACATTAGATGCACGAAACATCACTAGCACGAGTATCATGTGGTGAAAAACTCAAATAAAAATAGTCCTGCTTTCCTAAACTATTACAGAGAAACGAGGACCTTTGATATGTCATCCAAGCATTCCACACCCATATTTGTGCCAAATTTATGGATGCCCATTAATCCAGGGTGGAGTAAAGCCAATTCAAAAATGCTTTGAAGCAACATAGTAGACTTTGAAAATGTTGAGAGCATATTTTACTGGTTGCTATTTGCAGGACAGGAATGAAATACAGAGGGCACCTCTCGTTAACTGGTTGCCAGTCGAGACTGAATTTTATTATTTTTATGAAAAGATTGTTTGTGCCAGCAATGGTGTTTACTTTCACCAGTCGTCCTAACACTGATGGCCTAGTGATGATGGACCGTACCGGCTTCCCAGACAAAGCAGCGTTCTTGCCCCAGTCCCTGACCACAGGCAGGCCCCCTCTGTCACCTCTGCCAGTGTCACCGCCAGGACATCACCATTGGGGATAGCAGGGGACCAGCCACTTTAAGAGGTAGCGTTTGTAGGACCGAAGACTACTTTGCTCTTTCATTTTGTTAAACTTTCTAAGCATTGTTTTTTTTGGTTTTGGCGTTTTTAAAAAAAATCCTGGCCATAGATTTGTGTCTCTGACAACAGCCATGTAGTCTTGCATGAAATTGCTTGTCCCTCTGAAATAGTGGGGCACTTCCTAGCCTAACCATCAAATGCGGAGGGGCTTCAGCGTGCATGGGTTTGCGGGCAGTTCTGACCACGTGGGACTTGGGATTTTATGATGCTCTTTGCGAGGCTGTCTGGGAAGTCTCCCCTGGCTGTGAGTCAGTCTGTCTGTGCAGGAGCGTTATCCCACGACCAGGCTGGTTCCCCGTGCCTTTGACTTGTGCTGCCCCTTCGGCTTCTCATCCGGTGTCCTGCATGTGTCACAGTAGCAGAGTATCAACTATCACCGAAGCCTGCTGGGAAGTTTTGTTGGGTGGTGTCTGTCAGTTACGATGGAAGCCCTTATGGAACATGGGCTTCAACAGAAGGGTTGGCGTCTCTTTGGTCCCCATCTGGAGGCAGTCAGTCCAGCCTACTGCTTCCTGGGCCAGGAATCCTGTCCTCCCATCTTGTGGTCCATGGCTGACATTCCCAAGGTTGCCCCAGGGCCCAAGGCGGCACCTCCCACCCGCAGGAAGGAGAAGGGGAAATAGCACCCCTGCCCCCTGCAGCTTCATCCCCAGACAGCGGCCAGCAGGTGCAGACCCCACTGAGCCGATCAGAACGTAGTCGAACAGCTCCACCTTGGTGCCGGTGAGTCTGAGAAACAAGCAGTCTTGGTTCTTAAGGGTCAAATATCCAGCTGAAGGAACTAAGGGTTCCCTCATTGTGGAACAACTAATAGTTTATGTCGAGGTGGCAGTTGTAAGTTAGGACATCAGAGCTATAGGGTGACCACTGCATATGCGGTGTGAAAAGGCCACTTGGCGGGACCCTCCCACCCCACTCCCATCCTGTCCCCGCCCCCTTTTTTTACAAGGCACTATCTTTGCTGACCTCCAGGTGACCAGTTGGGTGGAATGCAGAAGGGCTGGTCACCCAAAACTGCAGATCAGATTTAGCCTCACTCTATCACCAGGTGACATTTGCCGGGTAGTGGCCATGGGCAGCACCCCCACTCCTTCATGCGTGAGCTGCCAGAGATGAGGAGATGCCACCACATACACGTCACAGGTTCATTATCGATTATATGTAAAGAGACTTGAAAAGCATTTCTTTTTTTTTTTTTTTTTTAAATTAGAACAATGGTATTGTTTATTTTTTTTCAAATCTCTACAATGCCTGAGTTAACAGAAGGATAGTAAGAGTCTCATTCATATATTCTTCTGTGTTTACCTGGCTTGGTTTAAGTTATGAAAATCATCTAGCTTCACACAGTTGGAAAGACAGGAATATTTTAATGGCCTTTACAGATAATTGTGGATTCTAAATGTTTTGGTTTGAGTGGATTCTGTGGTTCTTTTATTTTTATTTTTGGTAGATTCAGGGTCTTGCCATATTGCCCAGGCTGGCCTTGACTTTCTGGCCTCAAGCAATCCTCCTGCCTCGACTTCCCAAAGTACTGGGGTTACAGGCCTGAGCCGCTGCCCCTGGCTGGTTCTTTTACGTTAATATCCCTGCCGCTGGGATTAGTGACACCCACATATTTCTAAAAGCAGGATTGAACATTTCGAGTAGGTAAAATAGCCACATGGTTCATACATCATAATGTTCCAAGAAATATTCACACCGCATTCTTTTCATCTCCCGCCTGCACAGGTGACCCTCTGTGTTATTTGTGTGTGTAATGTGTAAGATTTAGTTTTTTTCTGTATAAGCACAAGCAAATGCAAATATTTTATTCCTCCCATTCTTACACAGAGGGGGCCGCTCTATATACACGTGTCTGCACCCTGCATTTTTTTGCTTGCTAGCACACCCTGCAGATTTTTAAATATCAGTCTCCTGTCCATTTTCATGGCTGCCTAGTGTCATGGCCCTGGGCCCCCCAGCCGAGGTGGGACGCACCTGTACCCAACACTTGCAGTCCATCAGCCTGGAGGGTGATCTGGTGACCCCCACCACAGTCCTTGGGCTTTGCCTCCCTCCTCTGAGTCTCCCACGTCCTCTGTTTCATGTGTGGTTATTGTTATTTGCGTGAGGAAGGCGCCTTCCAGGCCTCTATCCCCTCTGCAACTCCGTCTCTCTCTGGGGTTTAATCATGTAAGCAGAATTCTCCACCCTTTCTGGGTGCTTCCACCTCAGGTTGCGTAAAGCAAACGTGTTTGCTGCGTCTATGTCTCTCTCTATGGCCATCTGGTAGCCTTTGATGCCTTAGGACGTGTGGAGCCCAGTGGGCATCCCGAGGTCTTTCCTGCCATCTGTCATCCCAGCCATAGGAGACCCAGACGGGGCCCGCAGAAGACATTTGACCCCTGAGTTTTCCTTGTCCTTTGGTCTCCTCCTCCCTCTCCTGAGCCACTTGGTCATCGCCTGCTTTGTTAAAAGCTCAGGCCACTGTATGGTAGAAATCTGCTCGCCAGGGGTTCTTTTTTCCCACGGTTCATGTCCACGATGGGAGCGGGTGGCTGCCAGACCTGTGGGTATGGGAGGGGTAGGTGCTTTGGACGAGGAGGGTCTGGCTCCGCCCAGCCCTGCATGCCCATGGCCTTGCTGACTTGTTTGTCCTGGGCTCCTTGTGTCCGTCCTTGGGTTATCCGTTTTAGTTGTACTTTATGATGACAAAATAAACTTTTTGTTTGGGAACAGTGTTTTGTACATTCGACACTTGTACATTTCTGGGAGTTTTCTTGCTTCTGGCAGAACTGCGTAAACCCCACATGCAAATGAGCTCTTTAACGCACGTACCTCCGGGGTCTTGATGGCGGTTTCTGTAACTGAGAGACGTGATTGTCCTCTAGGAATCGGGAAGGCTTAATCCTCATCAGAAAATAGCTGGGTCCAACCTGCCTGTCTGTCCATTTTACCAGCCAGTCAGTAAATCCCATCAAAAGCAAATTTCACCAACAAGGTGCCAGCTGACTTAAAAAGGTCAGTGTTCATGGGACTGGAATATCCTAAGTGGTTCCTCCCTTCATGCTGGGAGATAACAAAGTTTAGGGCAGGCTGTCCTGTGCAGCTGGGTGGCCACCAGCCGGGTTGAGTTGGAGGGGCAGAGGGAGAAGGGATCGTCCTCTTAGGATCCGGGCCAGTCACTAGGACCTTGTGACAGGACAGAAAGCCTGCAGCCCTTTTGCTGGCAAAGGTGTGGGCCGCCGGGAAGGGCAAGGGCTGCCCTTCGAGGACTGGGAGGAGTTTGCCTGCTTTTCAGGTGGCAGCAGAGGGCTGGGTGCAGAAGGCTTACAGTTACTTGGTGGCAGGCAGGGCCAGCGTGCCTCGTAACCAGATGACAGTGGCCAGGGAAAGCATCTGGGCTGATGGTGAAGTACACTCCCGGAATGCAGCATGTGAGGGAGACAGACAGTCCTGGGCTCAGTACAGCAGGGAGCAGGGGGCCAGGGGGAACCCGATGGGGTCCTGCAAGGGGCCACATCACCATGTCGAATGAACCTGGGCACAGCGTCTGGGCACATATGTCAGATTGGCCAGGACTGTTTTCTGAATGTTTAAGCAGCCATCTTTCTTTCAGGCAGCTGGGTTTATAAACGGTGCTTGTGTGCTGAGCCTCGCCCATGTGCCAGAGTTCCCACCTACCAGGCAGAAGCCGGGCACCCTGGCACCCCAGACTCTGCCATGTGCACATGAGCATTTGAAGAATGCTTTTGTTGATGAAGACAATATGCTGATTCCCTTAACCTTAGTATCTCTGGAAATACTAAGACGGAGTGACTGGTATACACGGGACCTGGGGGTGCGTCTGCTCACCTGGATGGCGGCTCTGTGTCACTCCAGAGCACATATTCTTCCTCTAAGGGGCCTGAGGAAGGCTGTGGGGGACCAGCCGCCATGGCTTGTGTCTTCCGTATTTCCTGTTGGACCCCCTGCCTCAAGATCCCTGCCTCTCCCTGCCAGAATCATTGCTTAGAAGATGCTTCTGGAAGGGGAATACTCTGCACCCTTTTGGCTCTGAAAAGCAGAGAGGCCTCTGCCCAGGGAGTCAATGCCGTGACTGGTGGCCTCCGTCCCCAACTCGTGGACGAAGGGTCTGAAGCCCCTGGGCCTGGTGGCGGTAACAGGGAGGGGTTGACCGCCTGGTGTCTTGCCCATCAGGAGATGAGCACCGTTCTTAAACCAGACTGCACAGTAGATGTTGTGATCTTTGGTTGATGGTGGCTGTTTTTTCTGGCAGCACAAAAGAAGGGAAACCTGGTGTTGGTGGATTCATGCCCTTCGGATTCTCTGGTGTCCTGTCGGGGGCAGCGACGTGCTTCTATGCCTTTGTGGGCTTTGACTGCATCGCCACTACAGGTACGCCCGCCCATCCGCGATCCCGGGTCCCCCTCCTCTCTGTAGACAGGTGGGGCCAGTGCTCCCAGCGGCCTGAAGTCCTTCTTCCTACTGGCACTTCCCAGTCTCTTTCACACACGAGTCACGTGTAAGGTTCTAGATTCCTGCTATTCCCACTCTCCCCCCACCCCACCACCACTTACTGCTTTTCCAAGTGGCAGTGCCTGGCGGGAAGGAAGTGGCATCACAAACGTTCTGCTGTCAGAATGAGATGACGGCGGCGCCTGGCTCTTATCTGTGCATCAGCCGGGAGACATGAGAACATTAAAAATATTGTCATCCTGGAGATTGAATAGGCCAAGCTCCATCCAGCCGCCCACATTTTCTCTGTCAAAGGAAACAAGTCTCTTCCTAGACTAAACCTCGATGCACAGGCTGAGACACCATCCCACGGCCGTGGCCGTCTGGTGTGCATTCCTGCGGGCCACCCCTCCATTCCCGGAAGCCCAGAAGGTCCTGGTTCCCACAGGGCCGAGCGCTGTGCGGCAGTTATTCGTGGCATCGCGTGGGCTCCCTGGCACTGAAAGGTGTTGGGCGTCATGTGGGCGGATGCGATGCCTCTTGCCATCTGGGCTCCTCGAGCTGACCCTTTGCTTCTTCCAGGCGAAGAGGTCAAGAACCCCCAGAAGGCCATCCCCGTGGGCATCGTGGCGTCCCTCCTCATCTGCTTCATCGCGTACTTTGGGGTGTCGGCTGCCCTCACGCTCATGATGCCCTACTTCTGCCTGGATAAGGACAGCCCCCTGCCCGATGCCTTCAAGCACGTGGGCTGGGAAGGCGCCAAGTACGCGGTGGCCGTCGGCTCCCTCTGCGCCCTTTCCACCAGGTGAGAGAGGCCGCTCTGTGGCTGCCCCTCCTAGGAGTGAGACCGCTGGGATACAGCAAGGCTGTAGCAGGCCAGGCAAAGCCGTGCTAAACACATGTCAGCTGCTGTAGTTCCCCCGTCCCTTGAAATAGAACCAGCATCCCAGCCCCCATTGTGTGGCTTTTTCCCTTGTTGTTGCCACAAATCATCCCAAGAGTTGTTTGTGCTGTTGACAATTTACTCCCAAAGAACCCAAGACCGACTTTTCAACATCAGCTACCTAGAGAGGGCCTGGAACTCTCTCCCTAACTCTGGCCGCTGGACCAGGCCCCCTGCTGGGACCTTGTATTTTGGTCCTTACTTTGGCTATGAAGCAGGGGCTACTTTGAAAAAGGGAGTAAGTGCCTTTTTTTTTTTGAGTTGGAGTCTCACTCTGTCGTCCAGACTGGAGTGCAGTGGCCGCTCCCGGCCACTGCAGCCTCGACCTGCTGGGCTCCGGCGATCCTTCCGCCTCAGCCTTCCGAGTAGCCGGAATTACAGGCGCGCGCGACCACACCTGCCTAATTTTTGATTTATTGTAGAGATGAGCTCTTACCAAGTTGCCCAGGCGGGTCTTGAACCCCCGGGCTCAGACAATCCGCTTACCTCAGCCTCCCAAGGCATGGGATTACAGGCTGAGCCACCGAGCCCGGCCGTAAGTGCCTTT
>CAUYQG010275630.1:0-26426 GCA_963574415.1 Tarsius wallacei | reverse complement strand
CCAAGGAGGGAGGATCGCTTGAGCCCAGGAGTTCGAGACTCGCCTGGGAAATATAACAAGACTCTATCTCTTCCAAATAAAAATTTTAAAAGTTTTTTTAAAATAATAAACGATATTTTAATGGGGTTAATTTTCAGTAATAGATAACACAAACAATGTTAGGCTAGACCCATTGCCTACATTATCACATTATTCTTCACATCCACCCCAAATAACACTCTTCTTTGTCCCGCTCTACACATTAGGAAACCAACATCTAATGAAGTGAAGTAACTCGCTCAATACGCACAGCTGGACCTGCCGCAGAAATGTCAGGGCCTCCTTATGCAGGTTCAACTCCAAACCCATGACATTGAGGTCCACCTGAGACCACCCCCTTCCTCTCCGTCTATGCACATTCCTCCATCACTTGCAAGCCCAACTCAGAATCATCTCTTCCTTCTCCTACAGACTTTGTCTAAATGTCTCTCCTAAGCTGCCATTTTCTTTTTTTCTTTCTTTGTTTCTTTTTTTTTTTGAGTTGGAGTCTCACTCCGTCGCCCAGGCTGGAGTGCAGTGGCACGCTCATGGCCACCGCAGCCTCGACCTGCTGGGCTCCGGCGATCCTTCTACCTTGGCCTTCCAAATAGCTGGAACTATAGGCGCGTGCCACCATTCCCGGCTAATTTTTTGATTTATTGTAGAGATGAGGTCTCACCAAGTTGCCCAGGCGGGTCTCGAACTCCTGAGCTCAGGCAATCCTCTTGCCTCTGCCTCTCAAACTGCCAGGATTACAGGTATGACCCACTACACCTGGCTCTAAACTGCCATTTTCTATATCACATTGTGATGGTTACCTCCCACTTTCAGGTCAAAAGCCCAGGCCAAGGTAATAAGACCTGAGGAGAGGAGATGCAGGAGGTCTTGGGACAGCAGACCCTCTAAGACGTGGCAGCAGATAGGACTTCAGAAGGCAGTGTAGACAAGGAGTAAAGAGGTTTGTGGTTCGGAGTTTTGTTCCCACTTGGGAGAATGCGCTCACAAACAGAAGAAAAGATGGGAGTTACCAAAAAGACGAAGATTTGGTTTTGTACTAAATTAACCAAATTTAATTAATTTTTCACAGGAGCAGTAGATGTATGCCCAGCTTCAAACTCCACTCTAGTTTCCAGCCTGGGGAGCCATGTTTTCCATCAACAGCCATGAAATCCTCTGCTTGAGCTGCCATAATAAAACACATCGGCTGGGTGAATTGAATGACAGAAATTTATTTTCTCACAGTCCTGGAGGCTAGAAGTCCAAAATCAAGGTTCTGGCCAATTCAGTTTTGAGTGAGGACTCTCTTCCTGCCTCAAAGAGAGTCGCTTTCTCACTACGTCTACACGTGGCCTTTTCTCGGCGCATGCCCAAGGGGAGAAAGCGATAGAGAGCTCTCTGGTGTCTCTTCTTTTAAGGGCACTTATCCTATCAATCAGAGCCCTATCAACCAGATACCTATGACATCGTTTAAGCTTAATTACTTTCTGAGAGGCCCTCTGTCCAAATACAGCCACACTGGGTGTTAGAGCTTCAGCATATAAATAGGGGTAGGGGGAGAAACAAATACTAAGTTCATAAGAAAACTTGCACTTAACATGATGCCAGGAAGCAGACCTAAAACTCTATTTGAGGACACAAAATAAGCCCACCCGAAGAGATAAGAAAGGTGATATGTTGGAAAATAAATACCAATTTAACATCTTAGAACAGGGGAAGAAAGTGCTTGCTTGACAAAGAATGGGAAGTTAAAAAGCATTAGGGGGCTGGCCCCCCTGGGTAGAAGACTCAGTACAGAGAATCCTGAGAGAGAGCAAGACAGATTGGGAGGAAAGAGCTGAGGCAGGGACCCAGTGATGAGGTTGAAAATAGACTATCGGTTGCAGCATTGACTCTTTCTTGGGTTTCCTGCCTGCTAGCCCACCCTGCAGATTTTGGACTTGCCATCCTCCATAACTGCATGGGCCAATTGCCTAAAATAAATCTGTATGTGTGTGTGCACCCACACACACTTATTCAAACATATACACGTATATACACTATTGATTTTGTTTCTCAGAGGATTAAGAAGGAAGGAAGCATGAGTTCAAATACCAACTCTGGCCCTTAATACCTGGGTAATACTTTCCTTGGAATGATTGTTTTCAATTATAAAACAAGCAGATTTTAAAAGCCAACAGAAATCAAATGTCGGCTGGGCTTGGTGGCCCAACCTGTAATCCCAGCACTTTAGGAGGCCGAGGCAAGTGGACTGCCTGAGCCCGTGGGTTCGAGTCCCACCCGGGCAACTTGGCGAGACCTCGTTTCTACAATAAATCGAAAATTAGCTGGACGTGGTAGCACGCGCCTGTAGTTCTGGCTACTTGGAAGGATCGCCGGAGCCCAGCAGGTTGCGGCTGCAGTGGCCAGGAGCATGGCACTGCACTCCAGTCTGGGCGACAGAGTGAAACTCCCAGCTTAAAAAAAAAAAAAATCAAATGCTATTCACTTCATTATTGCATATCACAACTCAATTATTGCTTTCAAATAAATGTGAACTCAAAATGTACATTACAGTAATTCTACATTTAAAAAGAAAACAGACTATCAATTAGGTCAAGCAGGAAACAGCCTGGCCTTGTCTCCCCAAAGCTTGGATGGCAGATGAGCTGTCCTGAGCTCAGCAGACCGTGGGCTGTGAACAGTCATCTTCCTGGGATACAGTGGACCGGACGAGCAGTCCTCTTGCACCCGGGCACAGAGATTCCATGGGCAGCTTCAATATGCAAGAACCACTTTACTTACTTCCTAGGTTCTTCTTTGTTGCAAAAATGTGGAAGGAAATAGATTTTTCTTTTTTCTCTGTTTTTGCTTTTTTTTTTCTTTCTTTTTTCTTTCTTTCTTTCTTTCTTTTTTTGTTTTTTTTTTTGAGTCAAAGGGTCACTCTGTCGCCCAGGTTGGAGTGCAGTGGCACGCTCAAGGCCACCCCAGCGTCAACCTGCTGGGCTCAGGCAATCCTTCCGCCTCAGCCTCCCAGGTAGCCTGAACTACAGGCGCGTGCTACCATGCCCAGTCGATTTTTTGATATATCATGGACACGAGGTCTCACCAAGTTGCCCAAGCTGGTCCTGAACCCCTGGGCTCAGGCAATCCACTCACCTCAGCCTCCCAAAGTGCTGAGATTATAGGCTTGAGCCACCGCACCGGGTCGGAAATAGATTTTTCAGCCTCAAAATGGGGCAGGGTGAGGAAGGCAGAGGACCACATAGATACAACATAAGCATTCAGGGTCGTTGAGGACTTAGGCCAACAGGAAATAAGTAATGAAAGTGCTGGTGAGCAACGGGGAATGAGTGGATCGAGGAAAATGATGGCTGAGTGTATTCAGAAAAAAATAAATGGGGAGAAGCATAGGTTTCGGGGTCTGAGTTCCTAGTCTTTGATGGACAAAGTGTTGAGCAAATGCTTACCCTCTTTCCCCCTCGGTTTGCTAACGTGAGGTGAGGGGACTGGATGAAATGATCGAACAGTCTTCGTAGAGCCTTTGAGACACTGATCTGTATGACCCTGGCTGCAACCCTGTGATGGCTCCGACCTCTTGGCCAGGGTGGAAGAAGGTGGCACAAGTGATGGAAGTCAAGATGGTTCGTGGGAAAGCCTATAGATTCGACAGCCAGGTTCAGCCCTTGAAAGACCATCTTTGAGCACTGGTAGAGAGAGCCAAAGTCTTTTAAACTAGTGTAGTGGGTGAATTAAAAGGAAGCAGCTACACGGCTGCAAAACAGGATGGTAGGCGTGGGATGCAGAAGCGGATCAAAGGACAGCAAAAGAAGAAGCGGCCCAGGCAGCACCCACACCCTGCCCCAGCCACCAGGGCCGTGGCTGTTGTCACATCTGCCAGGAGGAAGTTAGCTTAGGTCGGGTCTCCCAAAGGCAGCTTCTGAGGCAAGGGTTTGGGTGCAGATAGTTTAGGAGGTGATCCCCAGAAACACAAGTGAAGGAAGAGATGTGAAAAACGGGATGGAAGGCAAGCTAATGAGTAGTAACGAGCAGGTCGTCACTGTGGGCAGCTGGGCTAGATGTACCTGGCTGGCTAGAAAATGAGTTAAAAAATAAAAGGTTTACTTTATGTGTTACTGGATTCATTAAAAAGTTTTTGTCGCGAGGTGGCTCAAGCCTGTAATCCCAGCACTTTGGGAGGCTGAGGCGAGAGGATTGTCTAAACCCACGGGTGGTTGGAGACCAGCCTGGGTAACCTGGTAAGACCTCATCTCTACGATAAATTAAAAAAAAAAAATAGCCGGGCGTGGTAGCACATGCCTGTAGTTCCAGCTAATTGGAAGGCTGAGGTGGAAGGGTCCCCTGAACCCAGTAGGTTGAGGCTACGGTGGCTGTGAGCATGCCACAGCACTCCAGCCTGGGCGACAGAGTGAGATGACACAACAACTCAAAAAAAAAAAAGGTTTTGTCAACATTTTATAGAAGAATAGTATTTTAAATGCAGAGGAACTTGCTATTTATAGAAGACCTATTTGAAACCTTTTATAAAGGGAATTAGTGTCTCTTAATTTATTCTTTTTATAAATTTATATTTTTATAGATCAGGATTGCTTAAATCAAGTTAAGCCGCCGTGAAGTCCTTTACCTGCAAAATCCTCAGAGGGCCTCCAAAACTGGGTCAGAGAGCCCTAACTTTAGAAATCAAGATGGGATCCTAGGAAGTAGTTAGGGACATTCATGGTTGTCAGGTGTGTCTGGTTTGGTAGGTGGTCGGGCTGAGGGAATCAGGGGCTCTGCCAAGGGAAGGCCAAGCTACACCTGCAAGCTGAGGTGATAACGAATTTTTACTTACACTTGATTAGATATGTGTGTTCTCAGCCTGTACAGCTAAGTCCTAGGAAGTGACTGGGCCAGGCGGTCTCTCTCATGCTCAGTCACTCAGTAAGTTACAACCGAAATAGAATCCTGAGTTGGAAGATGATGCATCAGACCCCCATTGGAGAGGAGGTTCAGACATAATCAAATTTATCCCTTTAAAAATGAATGAGCCCAAGTCTCCATTAGCGACACTGCATGCTTGCCAGTCCTATTGATTTATGGTTTTCAGCTAATTATAGTGATTCCAATCTCAAAACCTTCTAAAATATGTCCTATAACAAAAGATTAAGTGGTGACATACCATGAACTGTAAATGCCATACATGTGAATTATAGAATTTGAGGCCTTTCCTGTTCTTTTAAATAAACATAACTATCATCTTCATCTTCTTTTCCACATCTATGGTCTATAGTCTGTGGCCAACTAGTTTTGAAAAGGTCAAAACAAGTCAAGAGGCCAGCATGACTGGCACGGATCACCTAGGCTTGTCCTAATTCTTGGCTACAAACAGCTCCTGGAGATTATTTGGGAATTGAGGGTTGGGGAGCTATTGGGGGAAGGAAAGTTTGGACTAGAAAGTACATCTGGATGGGCACAATGTCTTTACAATTCCTGGAAATGCAACTCAGTCACATAAGGAGGGGCGACTTATTCTCACAGAATTGCATCTTTTTTTGCATTAGAACGTATCACCGTTAGCTCCCTGGCTTTGCAAAAAATATATATTCAGATCTGTAATAATCCTTGTGGAGAAGTGTTACACAAGCATGATCTTCAGAATCGCAGCTTAGCTCTTCCGTTACAGAGAGAGGAGAAAATGCAGAGGAAGCGGGATGCCAGTCGACAGCAAGAGGAATTAAAGATGGAAGGATCTGGATGTGGACTCACCATATGCCACTTGTAAATGTCACCACTCATTTTGAAATTTCCAGGAACTGGGAACAAGTCAGGCACTCAGAAGAGAAGCAGCCTAGGAAAAACATTTCGGAGATATTCGTTCTTTAGAAAGATGCAGACCCCTAAGAAAGTCCCTTTCTGCACTGTCATTGGATGCAGTGTAGATGAAAAACTAGAATATGTGTTCTGTTTGACAAACTGTGTTTCTCGGAGCCCCAGGGTTCCCTGGAGATGGTTCAGAGTCTCCTAAATATTCCCAGGGAGGTCTGGAGAGTTAGTATTAGAACTTCTGAGCTCTCTGCCTGGCCCTCCCTCCTTCCACTACACAAGTTCTGCTTTTTATGTTTTCTAAGTTGGGAATGTCAATATTTTTTGAGACAAAATTTCCACTGCTAAGAAAAAATTCAAAGCTCTGAGTTAAAGTATACTTGAAACTAAGACCAAGGCTTAAATAATCACAGGGCAGAGATTTACATTAAATATATTTATGCTGGATTAAAATATAAGCCACGCCAAACATTTTTTGGAATCATTGCCATGACCTAAGTAGAGAAATAAAAGTGACACAGGAGTTGGAAACAGGAAACCAGTGCTCTGGATTCGGTTCTATAGAATCTACACTGTCATTGATCACCAAATTTGGTATCTAAGTATTCATTAATTATCTGATGCTTCACTCATAATAGTTCAGAGACCTCAGGGTGAGCTGTGATCCCATTCCTGTCTACTTTAGTGTGACCCTGGTCTAGTAAGGTCTATCTGGTAACTTGTTTTTTTAATTAAATAACCTACCTCTTGTTTTTCACAGAGCACATTCTAGAGTACTGATAAGACCATCAAACCATTTTTAACTCCCCAAGAGTGCCATCCAAGAGCCCGTAAAAATAAAAACAGGAAAATTGTAAAATAAAGTTGACCAACAATAATCTAGGCAACATTGATTATATTGAAAAATTAAAAGGATGTTTACAACATTAATTGAAAATATCACTGAACAAAAGTTGTCTGAGGTTATAACCATAGCTATGTAAAAATTTTTAACTATTCATAGAAAAATTAATGAGAAGAAATATATCAAATTTTGGTGTTTTTGACTGACAAAACTATGAGTGATTTTTTTTCCCTCCTTCCAAGACATGGTTCTGCAAATTTTCTCTATGAACATGTCTTAGGATATTAAAAAACATTTTTTTGAAATAAAATTTAAAAATTGATAAGATCAAATAAAAGGAAATGAAACAAAGTCATTGTATCAATTTGCTTGAGTTACACTAACAAAGTACCACAGATTGGGTGGCTTAAAGCAACAGAAGTGTTGCCTCACCATCCTGCAGTCGGGAGGTCTCCATTCAAGGGGCCTCCAGGGCCATGCTCCCTCTGAAGGCAGCCGGTGTGGGTGGGGGGACAAGAGGGTCCTTGCCTCCTCCCAGCTTCTGGTGGTCACCAGCCATCTTGGCTGCTCCCTGGCTTACTGCTGTATCACTCCTGTCTCTGTCTTTGCCATCCCATGTGTGTCTGTGCCTTCAGAAGGCCATCTCCTTAGCAGGACTCCAGTCGTTTTGGATTGACAGCCCACCCCAGTCCAGGATGACCCAGCTTGACTAATTAGAATTAACTAATTATATCTGCAATGACCCTGTTTGCCAATGAGGTCACAGTCTGTGTGCTGGGGGTCAGGACTCCAACATTCAACCCATAACAGTAATTTGGTATTTTGGCATTTCTTTCAGAAGTTGAAGACTATGATTCTTTCTTAGCCTAATGTTGTGGCCTCCACACTTTGGCACGTGGATAGTTTAGGAAGGTGGTGGTTTGGGTATTTTTTTCTGTGAGCCCCTCACCTTCTCTCTTGCTATCCTTCTAACACGTATTTATGGTAGCCCCCTTATCTGCAGGGGATATATTCGAAGACACGCCATGAATACAGATAGTACTGAGCCCTATATATACACTGTTTTTTCCTATATATACATACCTATGATAAAGTTTAATTTATAAACCAGGCACAGTAAGAGATTACCAATAATAACTACTAATGAAACAGAATAATTATAATAATATACTGTGATAAAAGTTATGTAAATATTTTCTAACTCCCTCAGTATTTTACTGTACTGTAGTCCCTTATTTTTGGACCATAGCAGTTAAATATTTTCTCTCTCTCACAGTATTTTACTGTAGTGTAGTCACTTGTTTTTGAAACCACAGAAAGCAAAACTGTGGATAAGAGGGGACTGCTGTAATTAGGCACATACCAAGTTCATAGCACTATGTTAATCTATCAAAATTAGAAATCTCACAAAACTCTCTTCTAACCGTGAACTACAAGTTGCTTTCATTTATACCGTAATTTCCAAACAGCTTGACTTTTTAACATGTTTGTGAATCACAATAAAGTATAGAGTATATCTTTTAAAGTTAGATTATAAAAAATTTTCTCAGACTGTTTCATAAACATGTAACAGGTGACAGGAAGAGGTTAACGGGGGGGAAAAAGGAAGACAATAAATGTAGAAATAGATGGAAATAGCAACTGATTTTGCCAAAAGGAATATTTTTTCAGCATTGAGTAAGCTCCAGTTTGGTAGGGGTGTTTTTGAATTGGTTAATGTTTTAAAATAGTGACTTATTGGTTTTGAACTTTTCTTGGTGACTTTTTCCATTGCAGTGCTAGAAATGGCTGTATTTTTTATATTGAGATCTAAGCATGCTTATTTAATTGTTGGGAAGAATGACATCTTTTGCTAAGTTTGACAGAATTGCTTGACATAAAAATATAAATAAGGGACCATGGTGTGACATGGATAAAGCAAGCATAGCTTTCTTTATATTTCCTGAATATGATTATATTGCTGCAAATGCCTTTGCAAGTAAACATATTTATTTCTCTTATATGCATGCAGCAAATCTAAGATGAAAAACCAGACTCCTCTGGACAACCCACGGTTTTGACAATTAAGTTTTAGGTAACTTATGCCCTTTAACAAGCCTTGGAGAAGCCGATTCCTTAATCAGAAGGAGGGACCTTTAAAAGTGTTTTCTCATTATGAAGATAACACATATTTGCCGGGTGCAGTGCCAATGCAAGAAAGCTGGAGAGAGTCCGGTGTGGTAGGTCACACCTATAATCCCAGTTACTTAGGAGGCTGAGGCAGGAGGATGGCTTGAGCCTAGCAGTTCAAGAAGGAGAAGAAGAAGAAGAAATTTTACAACAACATATCTTCATTGAAGAAAATACAAAAAAGTATTAAAAAAAATAAAATTCACCTATAATCCTTACCAATAATCATTAGCATTTAATATATTTCCTTTGTTCTTTGTTCTCACCATGTTGTTTCTTTATAAGTGAAATCGAAATTGTACTGTTTGGTGACCTGCATCTGTTCATTTTGCATCTTGTTAACATTAAATAACCTGTTACAACCTAATTTGTATTGACTGTATTGACCCTAATATAATTTGTTTAACCAGTCCTGTGGTGTTGGGTAGTAAGGTTGTTTTGTTTCTAATCAGTCACTATTTTAAATACCACACATGCTAGCCGTTTTCTTAGGACATATTCTTGGAGTCGAACTGGGAGATTCGAAGACTATGAACATTTGTTAGGTTCTTGGTACGTTTTATCAAACTCCCCCCAAAAGACTGTGCCACATTCTAGGAGGAGGGGGTCCAAGAGGGGACTTCAAGTTCAAGTTTGGACTCCCAAAGAAGATATTGCGGGGAATGTAGAACACCATCACGTCTCAAGACATACCTTATGGGCAGCCAACTGTCTCCCTGTGGGGACCAAGAAGGTCCCTTGGTCTGGCAGAGAAGGCCTGGAACAGATTGTTTTCCATCAGGGCTCTGAGCTGCCTGCCCAGCTCACAGCTGTGAGTTCAGTGGTCCCTGAGAAACGTGGAGAGCCATTGTAGCAGGAAAGCTACAAATGAAGGGACAATTACTAGATGACAAAGGGCTTTCCTGCCCCCTGTTTCCTCTGATCCTCATAACAGCCCTGGAATGATGCAGCTTTATAACCACTGGCATCTTGCAGAGAGAGACTCAGATTTAGGTGAGGGGAGTGGCTTACTCAAGAGGACACCATCCTATGCAGAAAAGCCCACTGCTCCACGCTCCAGCATCTGGCTAACTCCCCTCAAGAAAAAGCCTCTGTGTCTAGATTCTCTCCCTCAGCAAGTAGAAATACTCAGCATTATATTAAGGAACTCTTGAGCTTGCTCTACGAGTAATTATCATTATTTTTCAACATTTGCTGAATTCCAACCACATAATAGATGCTGTCCAAGACACAGATGGTCCCAAGTCTTTGGGCTTGCAGTCTTAAGACCCCGACAAACCTCGCAAAAGTGAGAAATTAGGAGAATGCACTTAGTTGAAATGGGGTCTGAAAAAGGGCACTCTTGGTAATTACATGTCTGGTTACACATTCTTGACAACTACTTAGAGCTCTGACTGACTGTGCAAAGACAATAGCCAGTTTGTTGGCTCAAACAAAGGCAAATAAGGCTCAGCCCAAGCATGTTTCTGTGCACCATTTTGCAATGTTGAAACAAAAAAGGCAGGGATTTGGGTAAGTAGTGTGCACTTATATTCAGTAAAGATGGAGAAAAATAAAACCTTAGAGAGATTTCAAGTTGCCTATTCATTTCAGACGTATTTAATATGTTATACACACACACATGATTTTAAACTTGACCAGATACCACTTATCTTGCATAGTATTAAAGCCAAGCAGAATAAGAAGCATGAGGCCAATGATAAAAGAAACAAGCTGTAGCTGTGGTCTCTGGGGACTTGGCTGCTATTTGGAATTTGGTGCTTCTGCGTCTGAAGTGACTGTGGTCAGTGCCACGCAGAAGAGAGCAGTGTGTTGAACCCTGACACTGACCCTGACTGAGGGGTGAGTTACACAAAGTGTGGCTCACGCAGGGGCTTTACCAGTTTATTTTTAAATTATCTATAATAAAACATGTTTCATTAACATTAATACATATTTTGTCCTGGAGTTCCTACATAGCTCCAGAAAGAGCATGCAAAGATAGTGATATTATATCAAGTCTGTTATTTCACTTTTATAATTCTCCACTCTGGTGCAATTCTGTATCTTGCTCTCATTTTATATATCAGATCACACTACAGGCATATGCTTGCTCATTCTAAACTTAGTGAAGCCATTGGGTTAGCCAGTCACAGCTAATATGTCTCATAACTTAATATGGCTGGTGAGTTACATGGTTGTCTACAAATGTAAAAGTTCATCACAGTGTATGCTTAAGATTAGTACATATTACTGTTATACCTCTGTTCAGACAAACAAACAAGCACCACTGTGTCTGATAGGAATCAATATGTTAAAGTCGAAAGAACCCTGAATCAGGGGAGGGTATATTGGAGTTCTCAAGGACAAGCTCATCAAATTAAAATGAAAATGGATATTTAACCTTCACTCAAAAACACACTAGTGAGCACCTGTTCTTACTCTTTCTCTTTCAGAAGAAAATAAGCTTGAAAGGGGTAAAGAGAATTATCTAAATATTAGAGTGGGCTTGTTTTCAATTCAGACCTTCTGACTCAACACAAATACCATATCCATAATAAGCCTGCTTCCAAATTCCTGTTTCAGCCTCAGTTTCTTGGCCAATAAAAGGAGGAGACTGACATCTTGACAAAAATACTTAATGTGAGCTATAAAGAGCCTTGTCAAGGGTGAACCTCACTCTTGCAAGAAACACAGGGGACAGAGTAACAAGTCAAATGGCAACATGAAGAAATAATCAGACAGTCCAGAATGTGGGATATTCTACAAGTGGCCTGGATTCTCCAGGGTCAGTCTGAATTTACAGTAGCATTAATAATGTCAGATGTTTCACGTTTGATGTAATGAACATCCAAAAGCTAAGTTATGATTTTATGGCTTGGGGGGGTGGGGCGAAAAAAAACAATCATTATGAGAACTGGTTTTCTATTTGAAGCATCATTTGCAAATGTAAACTGGCCTTATTTTAAAAATTCAGATTTCTTCTTTTATTAATGGAGCTATGTATTGACAGTTATTTTTTCACTTACAAAATATATGTAGAAGAAGAACAATTTTATCTAAATGAAAAAAATCATGTTCCACAGGGTAATATGTAAATAAACATTGTGTATCGCACAACTTAAAATGTTGTTTTGGGGCACAATGATCTTAAAATACCTAGTAATTTTCTTTTTTTTTTTGAGTTGGAGTCCCACTCTGTCGTCCAGACTGGAGTGCAGTGGCACGCTCCTGGCCACCGCAGCCTCAACTTGCTGGGCACCAGCGATCCTTCCACCTCAGCCTTCCAAGTAGCCAGAACTACAGGCGAGTGCTACCACGCCTGGTTAATTTTTTTTGATTTATTGTAGAAACAAGGTCTCGCCAAGTAGCCCAGGTGGGTCTCGAACTTGTGGGCTCAGGCAATCCACTTGCCTCAGGCAATTCACTCACTGGGATTACAGGCTGAGCCAAAGAGCCCAGCCTTTTTGTTTTCACTTATCAGTAAAACCATGAGGTTCCCCATGGCGGCTGGTAAATGCCAACAGATATTTTGTGTAGAATTACAAGCTCATCGTCAATATTAATGAAAAATGGGAATTTGATATTTAATTACTTTGTTTCAGGGTTAGGTTGTTTTATTTTTAAAATAGAGATGGGGTCTTGCTGTGTTGTCCAGGCTGGTCTTGGACTCCTGGATTTGATATTCAATTTTTTATTAAACAGGCACTTTTTTTTTTTAACCTCATTGCTCCAAAGTGCAATGCAAATTTCTCAAAATCAAGTGAATAGTTGGATACTTATATCGCACAGTAAACTACAGTAGCAATGTTCGGACTATTTTCTAAGCACTCTGTGAAAGGGCTTAGAACTGCCCAACTTCTCTCTCTTGTATATATTTTACAAGCATCTAGCCTATAATTTCCTGTATTTCTCAATAACCCTGACAGTTATGTCTCAGAGATCACTGTGGGCCACAGCACAGCTGACTGGTACACAAAGTAGCTGGCAAGGATCAGAATACTAAATATTTTTCTCACTATCTCCAAGACCAGAAGAAAGCGGTTGTCGCCAGCCGTTCCTTCTCTGAGCACTTTGTTTTGCTAGCACATGTGCTTGCAAACTGTCCTTGAAAGGGAGGTGTTAGATACAGTGATTCCAGGAAGCGTCCTCTTCCAGATTTAACCACATGTTAAGGTGAGAACTCTGATCACAGCACGTGGGTCTCACATACTTTCGGCAGAAGCTGGAAGTACGAGGTGTTGTTATTCCAAACCCATCCTAGCTTAATAACAATATTTAGTTAAAAAATGAAAAATCCAGATCAAAAACTAAGCCAGACTCTAAATCAGGACAGCTGGCGTAAACCAGAATTGTCTTGGACAAACCAGGACCCACTTTCACCCTGGAACTGAAGAGTGAAGAGAAAACTTTGCCTGGAGTTGAAGAAAGACATTTCAAACTGAACAGGATAGGCTTGAATCCCGAAGTGAATTGTTAAAGACCCCAAAATAGCAGGAGAGTTGTGGAATTTGGACAAGATGCCAAGGCACTTGCCAACCCATGTGAGGGGGATCCAATCACTGGGGAGAATTTCCAGAAATAATCAGCCTATTCCATGCGCACACCCCAGTGAGGTGGCGCTTGCATGGCAGGTTGATCGCTTCCAGCCACAGGTGTGCAGAGTGGGATTCGCTCCCTCCTGGGAACGAGGCACATTCCCGGGATGGCAGATCACTGAGGAGGCAGAGAGGCATGTGGAAACTGATGTCTTTGCGCCATTTCTGGAGGAAAGTCTGAAGACACCGAAGTGTACCCTCACACTCTGCCCTCCACCCTCCCAAAGATGCCCGTCATAACTACACAACAGGCCACCCCTAACAAATACCTAGGAGACGATGCTGAATTTTGCTCGAAATAGTAAGCGTTATTAACATTGATTACAAGGGACTAAGGAAGAAAAGAAAGTGACTGCCAGCAGCTCACCTTGCAGACTTGATCAGAGCTGCTGAGGGATGCCATTTGTAGAAGGCAGGGCTGTCTTTATGAATTGGCAAAGTGGCGACTGTCTCAAGTTGTGCATCGAAGACCTCCGGCTCTGAAATACCTGAAATGCCACTATTACCGACTTACCCCTTGGGATGACTGCTTTTCCTTCTTCATCATCCTTCAAAGGACACATGCTACTGGTAGGGAAAAATATTAAATTCCTAACATTTTGATGCAATTTAATCTCCTAGATGATTTTCTATATAGGAGAAAATAGGCTGCTTGACCACTCTGCACATTTGAGTGAAGGGAAAGGCGGGTTGGGGAGGAGGACAAGTGAAGAGGTAAAACTCACTTGAAGAATGCACCAAGAACTCAGAAAAGGGAGTTAACCGGCTTACTAAACATCATAGTCTACACTGGGTACAGGTTGCGAGACGGATGATAAAAGTTCTCTCAGGTAAGCCTGTCAGGAGTGTTTGTGAGGAAGCAATTCGCCTACAAATATACCCTCCTTTCCTTTCCCATTGAATTTGTTTCTGAGACACACAATATGTTTTTAAAATGCAGTAGACAGTACTGAATAAAGTTGGCTCACTAGGGAACCGAAGACATGCTCTATCCCTCTCTCCGTTAAAGAAATAATTAAAACAAACAAAAACAGAAAGACAAAAATCTCAAGAAAGAAACTTCCAGGGTCCAGAAATCTGAGGAATTCCTAGAAGACAAACAGGGAACAGGATTGCGTTGGTGGCAAAACAAGAACTAGAAAAATCCTGTTTGAAATTCAGAGCTACAGAAGCAATTCTAAGTTCCTCCACACTCAGCATATATGATTGCAAAGAACAAGCCTGGACTTTCAAGCAATTCGTTACACAAGTATATTTGAAGCAGTCTTGTCCCATTCCCTTTTACAATGTATATCCAGTAGTGACAGCAGCTGTGTTCCCAGGTTAAGATCCTTAAAACTGCTTTCAAAAGAGAAACAGTTACTATGTTGGGGTTAAAGAGAGGTACAGATGGACTCTAAGTACTTCCAAGTCTTCAAAGGAACACTCGAGGACCGAAGAAAGAGATGGAAAGAGCTGATTCCGTTTTTGCTTCCCAAGTACGATAATGCTTCTCCTAAGTGGGAAATTTGGCACGGAGACCCACAGAATGGACAAAGGGATCAGGGCTCTAGGGTACTAACAAACTACAAAAGAGAGGGAGACCCAGAAGACAAGATACCCACACCAATCTAGACCCAAATCTTGATCTTTCTCTACAGTCAAAAGGAGGCAGACTATTCTTATGAAAACATTTAATGACAGATGAAGAGGGAATCTCAAATACACACACAGATAGCCAAGACTAACCTAGTCCTGGTGGAAAAGCAACACTGAGAAAAGAAAGGCATCAAAATCAGCAAACTAAAAGAACAAGAAACCCTGAATAAATAGCCTTGGGAGGAAAGAAAAAAATACTTTAAAGAGTGATAGCCTTTAAAAAATTTAAAAGATGTTCATATCCTTAAATCTAGATGATAAGTATACATTCCCACATATTAATTATCCCAATAAATGTACAGGGGTTAAAATTCCTCTATTAAAGAACAAAGACTCTCACTGAGTTAAAGAAAATAGTCTTGATACCATATACTAGCACTGCAGTGTTTAACAGTACAGACTCTGTATTAGAATCCTGGCTCCAACACCTATTAATGATTGATGAAATAAAAGCTTAAATAATTGAGCTCAATAGAAGGATAGATTCAGCTGAAAGTGTAAGCCCAACCCAAGAAATTCTCCCTAAAATAGTCCTAAAGAAAACAACGACAATTGCAAGACAGAAAATAAATTACATGGAAGATAGGGACTTGAACATTTTTCCTTTGGGATTCCCTACAGATAATAGAGAAAAAAGAGGAGAAGAATAAGAAAAATTTACAGAACTGATGGAAAATATGAATTTTCAGATTTAAGAGCCCTCTATGCGTTGAGTAAGGGAAAAAGGAAAAATAATGAGCAATATCATCTTAAATTTTTAAAATTCCAGGATAAAGAGAAATTCTTAAAACTTCCAAAAGACAAAAACAAGTCATCTAGAAAGAAATGATAATCACATGGCATTAGAAACAATAAACACAAAGAAGAAAAAATGGAAAAATAACTAAATGTTTGAGTGAAAATTACTTCAAATTTCAAATTTTATACCCAGCCAAAGAGGGAGGTCAAACTAAAGACATTTTAATAAAACTGTCTGGTTTTAGTGTTCAGTTTGAATTTTTAGTGTTAGGTTTATAAATATCAGGCTCTAACCCACAGAGTTAGCATATCACTCCAGACGCTAAGTAATTAGTGTGTATTTAAATTAAGCATATATTGTTTTATGTATAAAAATCTAGTTAATCTGGGAAACCAAACATAATAGGAATATATATCACTTTGTTTTACAGTTCTGCCCTGACATTTTTCAAAGTAATATGAAAGTATTTCAAAGTAATATAAAGGCACACAAAGTAAACCTTTCTGTAGTAGGCAGTATGTATATTATCTACTTCATTTATTATTTATATATACTTATATTTATATTTACATTATTTTATATATTATTTGCTTTAATGCTCTGAAATTTAAAAAGCTCATTTCAACATTGAGTAAAACCTTCATTTTTTTTCTAGATCATTGGCACTCAAATGTTCTTTATGCTCTTGTAAAAACAGGAGAATAAAAACTCCTCCTCCCTACTCCAGTTTTTCTCTGGTATTTCTTTGTAACTTGTGGTAAACCACATGACTTGTATCTAAGGCAGCCTAGTGTAGTTTTATAAATTGATATTTAAGGTGGCAGAGTCAGCTAGAAGCTCTGCAATATACAGTGCTTTTCTAGTGTCACATTGTTAAACTCAGATATGAATAAAGTTTTTTAACATTAAAAAAAGACATCTTTAAAAGCTTACATCCCATGGGGCTCTTAAAAAATAGTATTCCAGAATATACTTTAGCAAAAGAAAACAAATTATCGTAGAAATCAGAAGATAAGGGATGCAAGATAAAAGTGTAAACAAAAAGGCCAGAAAAAAACAAGAGTTTAAGTGATTGTTAATGGATAATAGGAAATAATTTTCTTAATAATCTGGAGTGGAAATTCCAACTATTCTCAACATGGTAAATTTGAGGATGGTAAATTTGGGAAGAATCTGGCTTGTCTTTTTTTAAGAAACAGATCCAGATTTACTCTAACTGTTTAAAGGAAATATAAGTTTAAACCCATTGGGTAATAATAATAATAATTATTGGGGGCAATTGCTAGAAAATTAGAAATGGGATGAATACCTTCCAAATCAAAGAAAGAAAATGGAAGAAAGGAAATGTCATTCATTTAACAATGATAAGAAGAAAATAACTGTAACAAAAAAGAATAGTAACCTGAAGGCATAAATGGCATGGTATGTTATTTAGCTTTCTTATCGTATCAAAAATTTTTAAAATCTCAATAAGCAGCTTATGACTGTAAAAATTCATTTCCAGCTCACATTACTTGATGGTCATGGGTAGGCTATGGCTCTGCTTCAGGATGAGGTCTGTTCCATATATTTTCTCAGAGGACTCAGACAGATGGAACACCCTTATCTAAGACATACTTAACTTCATGGCAGAGGGGCAAGAAAGAGAGCAATCACATTCCACAGGCTAAAACAAAAGCCTATGTCCAAGCACATCACCAAAGGGGCACTGAAGTATAATCCTGTCTTAGGGGGAAAAGAGGTACTATTTGCTAGTAGTAATACTATTTACCACAAATAGTAAAAATACATTCTTATGTATCATGTATCGCAATAAATGTGATGGTTTAAAATTCCTCTGTTAAAAAACAAAGACTCTAATGGATTATATATAAAAAATATATAGAGATGCCATTACTAATAGCACAGTGATTAGTCCAATAATACAGGTTTGGATTTCCATCCTGGGTCCACCACCTACTAAGTATATGTCAAGTGAGCATACGTAGAGTATCTACTGCCTATTTAATAGTGTTTTGGTGATTAACAAATGAGATAATAAGTGCATAGTACTAGTACGCCAATATACATAAAGGGGGGAACCCAAAGGGACCAAAATTATCTTTTGGAGCATGGGCCCCTTGTAGTACAGGCTTTCCCCACTAGGTATGTTTTCTAGAAATCCATCGGCATCAGTGTACCAGCTAGCGTTGTTGTGAGAGGCTAATTTTGAGGCGGTATTCGGCTTCAGTTAATTTTTTTGGAGATTCTTTGAACATGTTTGCCCATTTCATGATGGGTGATTTATGAGCAGACCTGCCCACACCGTACTGAGTGCTCAGCAGTTTTTGACCAAAAACAGCATAACCACCATGCCCCACCTTCCCTATTCACCCAATCTTGCCCTGAACGACTTTTTTTGGTTTCTACAGATGAAAAAAATTCCTGAAAGAGAAACATTTTGCTGATGCGGAAAAGGTGAAACAAAAAATAGCAGAAGCACTAAAAGGCGTCAAAATTGATGAGTTAAAAAGCTGTTTGGGTCAGCCTGTCATCCCAGCACTTTGGGAGACCGAGGTGAGTGGACTGCCTGAACACGCAGGTTGGAGACTACCCTGGGCAACTTGGCGAGACCGCATCTCTACAATAAATCAAAGCTTAGCTGGAGGTTTTAATAGGCATAAACTGAAAGGGACAAGACCTTGTGACAACATCTTGGAAAAAGCAAAGCAGTTAGACATCCAACTGGTAAATGAGTAAATAACCAGAAAAGACTAATGCCTGTTTGACAGTGGGAGAAACCTGGAAGTAGATGGCTGTGGGTCAAAAACCACCTGAAAAGCTCATGAGTGGAAGGCACTACTCTGAATATGGAAGATGGGCTGGACGTGAGACTCAAAATGGGATTATTGATTGTAAGTCCACATATGATGCAGTTAGATCTCTAACTATACCTCCACAGCAGACTAGAGAGAATGAACTAGGCACTGGACTCAGGGCTTAGGTGAGGAATGAAGGACCGTTCTGAACATGGTAGAGTTCACAGAAATGCTATCTACTAAGAAATGTGAGACCCCTCGTCTCTTTACTCCACTGGGCTCCAAGAATGCTGGTATTCTACACTATTACTCCCATGCACTACAGACCGTTTCTTTTCAGGCATCTCACTAGCCTAAGATAAAAGATATTCAAATATTGATGGTTGGGGTCCCCCAGCTACACGGCCGGGCCAGATCTCCTTCTAGTAAATCCACTAAGAAACAAGCCACACCCACACATAGAGAGCTTCCATTAAGCTTCTTTTTCCACCCCAAGATGCTTTGATGACTCACTCCGAACCATGAATGAAATGATCATCTAAGGATTGACAAGTAGTTGAGGAAAGCTTCCACATAAAAGTAAAAATCAAAACAGAAAAACAACTAATGAGAAAAGAAAATTGGGAGGAAACAGAAACAATGCGGAAGTACGTGAAACTTTGAAAACAAAATGATATTTTCAAAGAAGTACAAGACAATGACTGTGACTATGAAAAAAAATAAGATCAACTGTCTTGCAAATTAAAAATACAATAGTACATATTTAAAAAGTCAGTGGATTTTTTTCAATGAAATGAAAAAACTGAAAAGCATTTTTCAATGAAAAAATTCAGTGAAAATAAGTCTGAGAAAATTCCCCAAAGAGTAGAAGAAATAAAGAACTTGAGTAAGAAAGAAGATGAGAATGGACTAGAAATTATGGAGGATCAGTGCATCAATTCAGCAGGCTACCGAGGACAGGAGCTTCAGAGAAAACAAAGGAAAAAAATTGTCAAGTCAACAATTCTAGAGATTTCCAAGACACAAGAGACATGAAGTTCTGGGTGGAAAGTATCAACTAATGCCTAGCATGGTGGATGAAAAAAATTTCCATACCAAGGCAACTCACTGTGAAATTTCAGAGCACTCAGGATAAAAAGAAAGATCCTGAAAGTTTCAGGACAAAATAAAAGTTTGTTTGTTTTTAGAGACAGGATCTCACTATGTGGTTCCAAGGGGCTAGTCTTGAAAGCCTGGCCTCAAGCAATCCTCCCACCTCAGCCTCCCAAAGTGCTAGGATTATAGACACGAGCCACCTCACCCAACCAAAATAAGTTTTGAAAGTTTCCGGACCAAAGGAAGATCCTGAAAGCTTCCAGGAAACAAAACAGGCCACAGACAAAGGAGCAGAAATCAGATCGGCATCACACGTTTCAAGAGCAAGACTAGAACCAGCCATGCCTTCAAAATCCTAAGGGAAACTGATTTTGTAACTAGAAATGTACAGATACTCTCAAATTATCCCAAATGTAAGAGTAGGATGAAGACACTTTCAGACAAGCCGCCCTCATGTAGCCTGTCATAAGAAGCTTGAATAGGGCCCACCAAAACAAGAGAGTAAACCAAAAAAAAGAAAGACATGAGGTTAAATCCAGAATCCAACACAGGATGATCAAGGGAATGCCCAGGATGAAGATAAAGAGAATCTGAGGAGGACCATGATGCCAAGAAGGCCTTGAGCTCAGCCAGCGGAATAGGAGAGTGGAGAGTCGTCTAAGGGCTGTAGACAGAGACTCAGACTTCCAGAGAAAAGTGGGGTAGGCATTAGGGATACATACTTGAAAAAACCAAGCAAAAGAAGAAATATACTAACTCCTGAGAAAACATAAAGTTATATCGAAAAAGACATAGAATCACAGTATACTAAATAACTTGGCGGTGAATCCTATTTCCATAGACATAATAATGAATATTGAATATTGATCTAACCAAAAATTGTAAGTAGTTTGGGAGAATGTGGGCAACAGAATTGGAAATGTGGTAGGGTCACATAAGAAAATTAAATAATAATGTCCTACAAGAGGAAATAAATGAAATACAAAATTGAAAAATCAAGAGATAGTGGGAAGATTATTACTAGAAATGTGGAAGCAATTATCAGAAGGAACAGGACAGTAAGTGACTGTCTCTAGGAAGAGAAGATCAAAGGCAGGAGGGGTGAGGCAAGGGCTTTGTTTTCTTATGTCTTAAAAAATTATTTGATTTTTAAGACCATGAGTCCATATCAATTAAAATTTATACAGATCCAAAAATAATGTAAAGACAGTAAATATGGCAATAGTAACATCAGACAAAATAGGATTTAAGCCAAAACTATTATGCATAATGAGAAAAGATATTTTATATTGGGAAAAGATACTGTATGCCAAGAAAACATATTGTCATGAGCCTTTTCCCTTGTAATAACATAGCTTTTTTTTTTTTTTTTTTTTGAGTTGGAGTCTCACTCTGTTGCCCAGGCTGGAATACAATGGCACACTCATGGCCTCCACAGCCTCAACCTTCAGGGCTCAGGCGATCCTTCTACCTCAGCCTTCCAAGTAGCTAGAACTATAGGCGCGAGCCACCACACCTGGCCAATTTTTTAATTTATTGTAGAGATGAGGTCTCACCAAGTTGCCCAGGCGGGTCTCGAACCCCTGGGTTCAGGCAATCCTCTCACTTCAGCCTCCCAAATTGCTGGGATTACAGGCATGAGCCACCGCACCCAGCCATAACATAGCTTTTATATATATGCAAACATGCAAAAAAAAATTAGCAATCAAAAATCTCAGGAGACACTTTAACAAACCTTTTTCAAAAACTGAAAAATAATTTTTTTTTAGTTGGAGTCTCTCTCTGTTGCCCAGGCTAGAGGGCAGTAGCATACTCATGGCCACTGACCCACTGGGCTCAGGTGATCCTTCTGCTTCAGCCTTCCAAGTAGCCGGAACCACAGGTATGCACTACCATGCCTGGCTAATTTTTAAAAAATTTGTTGTAGAGATGAGGTCTCAGGAAGTTGCCCAGGCTGATCTCAAAATCCTGGGATCAGGCAGTCCTCTTGCTTCTGCCTCCCAAAGTGCTGGGATTGCAGTCATGAGCCACTATGCCTGGCCAAAAACTAAAAAATTAAACAAATAATTAATTCTCCATTCATCTGGAAGATTTGAATAGTATAATTAACTACAGGATTGAATGTATACATATATATACACATACATATTCAAATACACATATATAGTTACATGTGTGTATACACATATATACTCACACACATTCTTTTCAGTTGACCTCAGAACACTCATAAAAACCTTTATAAAGTGGGCCACATGGAAGATCACGGGGGACGGCGGGGCGCAGTGGCTCACGCTTATAATCCCAGCATTTGGGAGGCCAAGGCAGGAAGATCCCTTGAGTCCAGGAATTTGAGACTAGCTTGGGCAACATCGCGAGATCTCATCACTAAAAAAAAAAAAAAATCAAAAAATTAGCCAAGCATGGTGGTACGGATCTGTAGTCCAAGCTACTCAAAAGACTGAAGTGTGAGAATCGAACCCAGGAAGTTGAGGTGGCAATGAGTCATGACAACGCCACTGCACTCTACCCTGAGTGACAGAGTGAAACACCCCCATTCAAAAAAAAAAAAAAAGAGAAAAGAAAGAAAATCATGGGGGAGGGCCACAACGGCCAACTGAACAGCTGAAGTCTTGGCAGGATTGCAGTTCTCTGCAGAGAAACCTATGTGGCCAAGCTGACCTAGGGCTTTGAGGGTCCACCTGAAAACCCCAACTGAGGTCTACCAGATGGTCACCCGGCATGCAGAGGATGCACTGTTCCAATTTCCCAGACACCCCTAGGAGTGGCCTGACAAGAGTATGAGGATGGAAGAGTGCGTCTGGTCTGGAGTCGAGGGGTGGGGAGAGAGAAGGGGGAGGAGGGAAGGGGGAGGGAGAGAAGGGGAGGAGGGAAGGGGGAGGGAGAGGAGGGGAGGAGGGAAGGGGGAGGGAGAGGAGGAGAGGAGGAGGGAAGGAGAGGGAGGAATGTGGGAACAACAGCTTTTCTTCCCAGCACACCTCATGTAAAGCTCTGCAGTCTCAGCCAAGGGAGAACCAGCCCAGGAACTCCCTCTCCCCACCCCTCCTGCACTGGCCCGCGCTGAGGGCTGCCTGAAACAGAGACAGAGGCACCAGCAAGTTCCACATGGAATCCAGAAAAGCCCAATCCCCAGGAGTCCGGCACTGTAGCCTCCGGGGCCCTCATGGAGAGGCTCAGAGAGAAAGTCCTGCAGGGCTGGTGGTATGTGCTGCATAAGCGCTCCATCCCCCCTCCCTAGCACCTAGCAGGGATGGTGCGACCAATTTAGGGAAGTTTCTCCTGCCCTGGCAGCTGTTGCAACCCTAGGCCAGGGGATGCAGACACAGCCTGCTCTCAGAGAGCCGCCACGGTGGCCACAGCCCCTCCCATGGAACAGGGCGGGATCTAAAAGGGCGCCTCTGCACAGCCTCGGGGTGGTCGTGACCCCACCCACCTGCCGGCAGAGGTAGAAATAACCTCCCACTGCTCCCCTTCCACCCTGGCAAAAGGGGCTGTCCATCCAGATGGGAGGAGGCCACTCCATACCCTCAAGAACACCTGAGCCAGCCGCAGCAGAGCAGCAGAGCTTGCCTGGCCTGCCAATCTTGCTGAGACAACCAGTCTGGGGAGGAAGATATGGGAGGAGTTCCAGCCAGGACCCGTCGTCTGGCCCAGAGAGAAGGAAAAGACTCTGAAATAGAGGAACGGTCTCCATCCTGTTTCTTCCAAACTGCACTGGTGAAGCAGCTTCAGACAGTTTCCCCCCATATCACCACACTTCCTGCCACTGCTGCCCCCTCCCCCCACAGGCAGGCCTGGGAGGGAAGACGGGCAAAAACCAAACCAAACCAAACAAAACAAACCACCCCAACAGTAGCAACCCTATCTAATTAAAAAAGCAACACAGCAACATATAAAAAGATAGGAGTCAGCCCTCGCAAATGAAAAAGAACCAGCGACAAAATGGACAAAATGCCAGCAATCCCCAAAGCCTCGACGTGTCAATACCCACAAAAGGGCTTCCCAGATCCCAAGCCATGTAACCCATCCAGAACAACTTGTCCATTATGACAGACACAGAATTCAAGACGATGGATGGCAAGGACACCCAACGGGATCCATGAGAAGGTGGACACACAGATCATCCAGGCCATGAAAACAGTGCAGGAAATAAAAGCTGAGCTGAGTATTATTTTTAAAAAAGAACAAATCTGAACTTCTGAAAACAAATAATTCTTTTCTGGAATTTTAAGACACAATAGCAAGCCTCAACAACAGAATCAACTATGCAGAAGAAAGAATCTCAGAGCTTGAGGGTCGAACTATTGAGCTAACCAGATTCAACAAAAACAAAGAGAAAAGGCTTAGGAAGAATAAGCAAAGGCTATGAGAGATTTGGGTTTATGCAAAGAGACCAAATCTTCATTTGATTGGCATCCCTGAGAAAGAAGGGGAAACTGAGAAGCCCTTGGAACAAGTCTTTCAAGATATCATTCAAGAAAATTTTCTCTATCTTGGCAGCCATGCAGACACAAGGGATTCAGAGAACACCTGTGAGATATTAGAGAAGACCATCTCCAAGGCACATAATAATTCATATCTCAAAGGTGAGCATGAAATAAATCCTAAAGGCAGCTAGAAAGAAGGGATAGACCACCTACTGAGGAAGACCTATCAGAATTGCCGCAGACTTCCCAGCAGAAACCCTACAAACCAGAAGGGACTGAGATTCCATCTTTAACATTCTTAAAGAAAAGCCATTCCAGTCAAGAATTTCCTACCCCACTAAGCTAAGATTCACTAATGAAGGAAAATTAAGATCCTTCCCAAACAATCCCTAAGAGAATATGCCATCTCCCGATAAGGCCTTCAGAAGATGCTTAAGAAAATTTAAAACACAGAAATGAAAGAATGATTGAACCCATCACAAAAGCACAGGTAAGCACAGAGTTTACAGACCATATAAATCAACCACAAAACCTAAAAAGCAAAGCAGTCTCTCTCTCTCTTTTTTTTTTTTTTTTTGAGTTGGAGTCTCACTCTTACACCCAGGCTGGAGTGTAGTGGCACACTCATGGCCATCACAGCCTTAACCTACTGGGCTTAGGTGATCCTTTTGCCTCAGCCTTCCTAGTAGCTGGAACTACAGGCATGCAACAGCATGCCCAGCTAATTTTTTTAATTTTTATTATTTATTTATTTTTTGAATTGGAGTCTCATTGTGTCACCCAGACTGGAATGCAGTGGCATGCTCCTGGCCACTGCAGCCTTGACCTGCTGGGCTCTGGCAATCCTTCTGCCTCAACCTTCCAAGTAACCGGAACTACAGGTGTGCACTACCACGCCCAGCTAATTTTTTTGATTTATTGTAGAGATGAGGTCTCGCCAAGTTGCCCAGATGGGTCTCGACCCCACAGGCTCCTCGGCCTCCCAAAGTGCTGGGGTTACAGGCTGAGCCATTGAACCTGGCCTTCTTTTTTTTTATTGTAGAGATGAGGTCTAACCAAGTTGCCCAGGCTGATTTTGAACCCGTGGACTCAGGCAATTCTCTCACCTTGGCCTCCCAAAGTGCTGGGATTATAGGCATGAGAAAACTCGCCCAACCTCAAACTAGCCTCTTAATAGCAATATGACAAGAACAAGCCCCCCACATATCAGTAATTAAATGTGAATGGACTGAATGCAACACTCAAAAGAAATAGTGGCAAATTAGATAAAGAAAAATGATATATCCTTCTGTTGTCGTCAGAAAACCCATGTCACTGCAAATGACACCCACAGCCTCAAGGTAAAGGGTTGAAGAAAGATCTTCCAGGCAAATGGAACACAAAAAAGAGCAGAGGTAGCTATTCTTTTATCAAACAAAACAGACTTTGAATCAATAAAAGTTAAGAAGGACACTGCATAATAATAAAAGTCTCAGTTTGCCAGCAAGAAATGTCCACCCTGAATATATATGCATCCAACATAGGACCACCTGGATTTATGAAAACAATTACTAATTAGACTAATAGAGGACATAGACAGCCATGCAATTACAGTTGAACACTTTCATACCCCCACTAACAGATCACTGAAGCAGAAAAGTAACAAGGAAATCCAGATCCTTAACTTGACATTAGACAAATTGGACCTAATAGACATCCACAAGACATTTCACCCAACAACCACAGAATATACATTCTTCTCATCAGCATATGTAACATACTCCAAGATCAATCACATTCTCAGATATAAACCAAGCATGAACAAATTTCAAAAGATTAAAATCATCCCAAGCATCTTCTCAGATCACAGTGGAATAAAAATAAATATCAACACTGTCAGGAACCCCTCAAAACACAAAATAAATGGAAATTAAGCACCATGCTTCTGGATGACTTTTAGATCAGGAAATCAGGACAGAAATAAAAAAGATTCCTAGAGACCAACCAGGTGCGGTGGCTTACACCTGTAATCCCAGCTCTTTGGGAGAACTAAGTTGGAGAATCCCTTGAGACCAGAAGTTTGAGACAAGCTGGGTAACATAGTGAGACCTCATCTCAAAACAAAACAAAACCAAAAAAACACCAAAGCCTCTGGGATACAATGATATCAGTGCTGAAAGGGAAGTTTACAACATTGTATTCACACTAAGAAAATAGAGGGATCTGAAGTAAACAGTTAAGGAGGTGGAAAGACAAGAGCAATTCAACCCCAGAATTAGTAGAAAAATGAAAATCATTAAAATAAAGTCACAGTTAAGTGAA
>CAUYQG010275615.1:0-31072 GCA_963574415.1 Tarsius wallacei | reverse complement strand
TTTTTGTTTTTTGTTTTTTGAGTTGGAGTCTCACTCTGTGGCCCAGACTGGAGTACAGTAGCCACTCCGGGCCACCGCAGCCACCTGCTGGGCTCCGGCGATCCTTCCGCCTCAGCTTTCCAAGTAGCTGGAACTACAGGCAAGTGCTGCCATGCCCGGCTAATTTTTAAAAAATTTATTGTAGAGATGAGGTCTCATCAAGTTTCCTGGGCTGGTCTCAAACCCGCGGACTCAGGCAGTCCACTCGCCTCAGCCTCCCAAAGTGCTGGGTTGACAGGCTGAGCCACTGAGACTGGCCGTGACCTGTTTTATGAGGTGTCAGGGTCTGCAAAAAGGGCAGGGGCTTTCTTACTTGTTTTTGTCACTTTGGCTTTCTAGGTGGCTAGACCTAGGACATTGTTGCTGTGAGATATGTCAGAAAATTATTAGGCATCTTTGCAGAAGGAAAAAACCGTGGTATATGTTTAATGTACTGGTCACTTAGATTTCAGAAATGTTGAAACGTGGAAAAAGTGGGTCTCACCGGAGAGAAAACATGATAGCACCAGCTTGGTGATTCCTGGTTGAATGGATGAGTGAGTGCTTGGTTGCTGGCCTGAATAGTCATAACCATAGCTCCCATATACCCCTTGCTTATTATGTGACAGGCCGGTCACCAAGCCCCTACACACATTATCCCATTATCTGGTGCTTCCACACGGTCCAGCAAGTCTCATCACCTCAGCCTGACAGCGAGGAAGTTGAGCTTGGGAGATTAAAGCACTTTCAGAAGACCGCAGTGCTCATAGGAGGCAGACCTGAGCTCAAATCCAGGTCTGCTTGAGCACAGATCTCCTTCTCTGAAGTTTGGAAGGTGAAGCTGTGGGCGCAGCAAGTTTACCCACACATGTCTCTCCTCTCTTGCCTCGAGCCCAAACCAGAATTCTTGACACTGACATAGGGTATGGTTTCCTTCACACGTGTCTCCACTGTCTCCGGGTTCATTCACCCTGGGATTGATTAGAACTTGGAAGCATAAAAATGGCTGCAGGTTGCATTAATACCAGTCAGGTAGAAATGTAGCTGTTTTCTTAGGAGGGCAGGGGACTGTAGTTGCCTTGTGGGAAGATCAGGGAAAACCTCTGCAAGGAATACGGGTTAGCATTTATCACAAATTAGTACATATGCGTGTGGGTGTATGCGTGTGTACTTTTTTCCACAATATGCCCATGAAAATATTGGCAATGTAAATAGACTGTCCTTCGAAAAATCCTGCACGGGGAGGGGGTGGTGGGGTGGGGGAACCCTGGTAAACAATGAATGTGCAACACATCAATAATTATTTTTTGGACAGGATGACTAAAAGCAGTGATGAAGTTGTGATTTGAGGAAGAAACTAGAACGGGAACTTTTGACACCACAGGCAAAAAATACTCTACCAATAGCAGGCGTATTTTGGAACATCATTTGAGGAAGGGAAGGCAGCAAAGGATAACCACCCTTCAAATATGTGACCATTCACCATTTTCTCTAAGAGAGCAGGAGGATTGGGTAGAGTTAGAGGTGCATAACCACGTGAGGTCACTCCAAGTTTAGTGATTTTTCAGCCCCATTCTTGAACAGCAGAAGCATTTTTTGGTGTTAGGACCCTGAAACCTGGTCTTGCTTTGTCCTTACTTACAGGAATCTCGAATGTCCTTGTGAATCTAGATTCTTAGTGTAATTCAGATTCTATTTTCTTTGGTTATTATGTTCACTCCATTCAGACTGACATGTTAACTTGAATCTAGTGCTCAGCATATTTCTGGACCTTAAGTCACTTACTTCTTCCTGGGGAGTTGGCAAGAAGTCCGGTGAACATTAATTTTTAAATCCTACCAAGAGAGATTTACTTTAATTGAAACCCCCTTGGAGCTATCTAAAATTACAGCCATAATTTCTTAGGCACAATAGTGGTAGCTTGTCAAAATATGTATAATATATATGCATATATTTTATATATACATTTTTTTCTTGGTTCACTTCAGAGGTTACCAAAAACTTTTGCTGATACTTTTGACATACAATCGTTTAGAAAGCATCTTGGTGCTATCCAAAGTAAAATAAAAATATCCTGTTCAATATTCTGGCTTTAATGTATTTGTTGTTTTTATTTACTTTAAATGTAGCAGATATTTTTATAAGACAGACTTCTTTCCTTTTCATTTAGCTTTGGTGATTTATTATAAGGTAATTTCTTTCCTGGGTATGGTTCTCAACTTCTTTGTATTTACTTGTTGGGTTTTGTTGTGATGTCTTTGTGTTTATTTTTGCTCTTTTCTATTGAGAGAGTGTTGTATGGAAGCAAAAACACTGATTTGAAAGTGGAAAACTTAGGATCTTGGACAAAATATCTAATATCTGAATCTCCATGTTTCAGTCTGTAAAATGGGAATTTGACTTGTTGCACTTTCAATTTTATAGAATTCTTCTCAAGGTGAAGTAAAAAACTGTATGTGGAAATCGCTTCATAAACCAACCAGCAAACAAAAAGTATATGTGTTTCTTCACCTGTCAAATGGAAATGATACTTATTTACATGGTTGGTATGAGGACTGGATAATCCATGCATGTGAAGTGCTTGTATTTGTGCCTGGTGCATAACCAGCACTTGATGAATGTTAGACAATGTTATTGTGAGTCTAATAATTAATCGTGCTAAATTTGTGGTCCCTAAAGCAGTGTCAGTTTTGCAAGACAAAATCATCCATCTGAAGATGGGTAGGACATCACTAAACCAGAACCAAACTGGATCAAGGGCCAGATCCAGAAACAAGCACACAGAGTCAAAGAAAACCAGAAGACATAACAAAGATACACTTCTGGTGCTACTTGGGAATCATTTCAAAAAAGGATGTGTCTGGGTGGAAGATGCCTAACACCTGCCAGGTGCTTCTTTTGAGCCCTACAATTTCACTGGTTTTAACACGTAAGTCACTTGGACATTTGGGTGAGAACTCCAGAACCTCTGAGCCTCATTTTCACAAACTTGGAAAGATGACCCTTATGCAAATATCACATGAACAAGTATGAAATATTTTATTCAACTCATCAGTGACCGAGGTAACCAGTAATTTGGTAAAGCTGGTTCAAAAGAGAATTGGAGGATGAAGATTTGCATTATCAGGCTATTTAAAGGAACACTGAAGTACATTTGCAGCTACAGGCATGCACTGGTTAATATCTTACAGGACAATGCAACTTTGGGGGTTATCTCTTCTGTTAGAGAGAAATCTTCAAGTGAGCATGTAAAGTCATAGAACCTGAGTGCTAATAAACATGTAAATATCAAAGACCAGTTAAGGCTTATTGTCCTTGGTCATTAAACAGTTTTTAGGTAAGCCTGTTAAACAATGTCTCACTATGGTGAGGGGACAGCCATCATTCTCCTGTTTCCAAGTTTTGGATAATTTATTTTTATTTTGTTAAGAAAGGAAAAGTTTATTTAAAAGTAAATTAGACAGAGAAAGAGAAGAGAGAGAGAAGATTCCCCTCCCCAGGGTGGGGGAGGGGGCCAAAGCCAGGAAGCATGGTGACAGCCATAGCTCAAAGGGTGCATGGCCACACCAGAGTCTAGCAAGGCAATGGCCCTAGATAACTTATTTTTATTAATAGAAAACAGTAGAGGGTTTTAAAGAGAGGAGTGATGGGACATTTATATTTTAAGAGAATCACTAGACTGATTTGGGGTATTAGACTTTAGGAGACCAGTAGAGGAAGGAGGAAGGCCTTCCAGGAGGCACCCACTGTATTCCCTGCGAGAGACCACGTTGCTGTGGAAGCCATGAGAGTGTGGCTGAGAGGAAGCAAAGCATTTTGAATTAGAGCCAACAGTGTTTGCTGATGGATTGGACATGGTGTGTGAGAGAAAACAGAGGCAAGGTGGATGATAGGCTTTTGGCCAAGTCCTGGGAATTTCGTGCCGAGGAACACAAAACGTTCCCTGCTCACATGGAGCCTGCAGGTTACTGGAGCGTTTTTCAAAAAGCAAACACAATGCTAATTGCAAGTTCAAATGTGTTTATAATAAGCAAAATGTTAGGAGAAATAAGAAGTGCGTGGGTTGTGGATACAGGGTGGGAGCCCGCTCTCCTCGGTGGAGGAGAAAGCGCTCGCGGCGAACAGGGAGGTGGAAGCCGAGGGTCCCAGCACGCAGAGCCACGGAGAAGCACCCCAGGAAGGGCACAGCGGCACACATGTTCTGAGGGAACCAGAAGAAGGTGGCCTGGGGGATGGAGCAGGTGAGTGAGGGGCAGGGCGGACTGAGCGGGGCCAGCGGAGTTAGCATGTGCAGCGCTGCAAGGAAGTGGACAGCGTTTTGATTTTGTTCTTGGTACAATGCAAACAGTCGTACAGGGGAGGCGTGGTGGCTGCTTGGGCGAGGCGGGTGGCCGTGGCGATGGAAGCAAATGAAGAGAGACGGGACATGGTGGAAAGCAGAGTTCCTCCCTGGAGCCTCTTATCAGTGGGGAAATCCCGTCTCCTGCTGATGGGAGCTCTCCCCTAGTAATAAAAACTCCACTTCTCCGGCTTTCGGGCTCCCATTGTGTGAGTTCTGAGTTGCAAGTCATTTATTCGACTGCAAGCGAGAGAAGTCTGACCAGGGAGAATTAACTGGCTCATGGATTCTAATGCCACAATACTAATTACAAATTCAAAATTGTTTACAATAAAGTTAGGAAAAACATGAAGTGCGTTTAACAGGCGGTGGAGTGACCAGAGAAGGACCGGGACCCATCTGAGCCCCAGAAACAATCAGAACCAGGTCCTCGGTGATGCCCAGGCTGAGTCACTGACTTTCAACTGCGTCACTCTGGGTGCCAGCTTTTATTTTTTTATGAGACAGAGTAGTGAATGTAAGAAGTCACGTGTGCTCACTTCTGCTTGCTGACATAATATCACAAGTCTGGGCCTCTGTGGTGATGATTCGGCTCTCCAGAGATATGCTTTGAAGACAAAGCACGACAGCACCCGGCCCCCGTGTCTTGCCTGAGTCACCATAGTCCTTAAAAGGTAAGGGACCCTGGCCCTTGCTTTTCCTCCATATTGGGTAATGCCCTTCAGGGATGTGACTGCACCTTGGCCATCTGTTACCAGATGTCCTCTTCCCCCCAGACCCTGGTGACTCTGCTTGAATGTGACTTCTGAGCCAGCGGGATGTGGTTTTGCATGCACTGAACCTCCCCGCTGTACATGACCCATGAGATGGAACACTGTGGAGCAGCCTGATAGAACCTCTAGAACCTCTCTACAGGGCTTCTCCCAGCTACGGGCTGGTCAGCAGTCCTCACTGAGACTTCCAAATGGAGTGGACTTTAATTCTTCAAAAGCTTGATTTTTTTTAATGTATTCAACACTCTCAAGGAGACTCCTGAATTATAAGCCTTAAGACTTCTGCCCCAGGCAAGGCTGTTGTCCCAAGTTCAGAATTAGCCCAGCTTGGGCCAGGTGCTTACAGTGGAATAAACCCGCCGTGGCCAGAAGCTCGAGGTCACGTTGGAATAGGGCAGCTTCTGTGAAATAATCAAAGGCGTGTGAAGAGTGGGCCCCCCAAGTGCGTGTGGAAGGGTACGAGTGTGACTATTCTCACATGTGAGCTGAGGATACTGAACTCGATTCACCAATTCATTCGGAAAACACCCGGCATCGGCTGTGTGTCGTGTGCTGAGTCCTTGAGACGTGTCTGCTGACGACTCTTCCCATGGTGATGTTCTGCAAGTCTGGGAGATTTTAACTGTGCGATTACAAAGCAGACAATTGCTTGGGTACCGGTGCATTTTAAGTAAGTATCCTCATGTTTACCACTGTTTCTCAGGAGTGGAAATGCACTGTTTTGCTTTGCTGGACAAACAATGCCTTAGGTTTCTAATTTATTATGTCTTGCCCCTTTTGGGGGATCAATTCCCTCCAGTGTTTTGGGAATACTCGACACGAACGGTGTGCAAGGCTTGCTGTCTTGGGCATGCTACAGGATGACAAAGTAGACTTCTGATGTTATTTATTTATTTGTTTTTGAGTTGGAATCTCACTCTGTCACCCAGAGTGAGCTCCTGGCCACCGCAGCCCAGACCTGCTGGGCTCCGGCGATCTTTCCGCCTCAGCCTTCCAAGTAGCTGGAACTACAGGCGCGGGCTACCACACCCGGCTAATTTTTTTGATTTATTTTAGAGATGAGGTCTTGCCAAGTTGCCCAGGTGGGTCTCGAACCCGCGGGCTCAGGCAATCCACTCGCCTCACCCTCCCAAAGTGCGAGATTACAGGCTGAGCCACCGAGCGCGGCTCTGATGTTATTTTTGATAAGGTTTCTCCAAGTTACGCTGTTATTTGTTTCCAGAGATGTACAGCCATAGTTTGGGAACCCAGTCTTGGTCTTTCTTTAGCAAACTCTATCAGACACTGGAATTTAAGAGATTTTTTAAAAACATGGGACTAACCATGCTGTCTTGGACTGGACTAAAGAAAATGTGGAAGCTGGACTGGATTAAACAAATGTGGTACATATACACTATGGAATATTACGCAACCATAAAGAAGGACAAACATATGGACTTGGCAGCAACTTGGATGAATTTAGAGTCGATCATACTCAGTGATCTATCACAGAAACAAAGAACAGAGCACCATATGTTCTCACTCATAAGCGGACCTTGAACAATCATCATAATACTATAAGAAAGGGATTGGCAGTAGTGGGAAACGGGCAGGGGAGGTTGGGTGGGATTGGCAGTTGAGGGAAACTGCCAGGGGAGGGAGGGGCACGCCTCATCAACAAGGGTCCCTGCATAATCAACGTGTGTATGCCTAACCCTGAATTGTACCCCACGTCTTTAAAATAAAGAAAAAGAGATTTTTAAAAGAGATTCCTCTTTTCCTCCATTCCTTCTCATTGTTTCTCAGGACTTTTCTCTATTTCATCCATCCCCTTGGGTATCAAATAGATTGTGTGTGTGTGTGTGTATTTATATTTCTCTCTCTCTATATATATATATAAAAAGTATACTATTGTATATGGCAATGTATATACATAGGATTCTTCTAACAGCCCACTCGATGTCTCTGTTCGATGGCCTGACAACTTCTCAACCCTGATATGCCCCACCTGAGCTCCCAGTCTTTCCCGAGGACCTGTTCCCCCTCCCGTAGCCACCCACATGAAGGCAAGAGGACTTGTCCCTCCAGTCGCTTCAGCCAGGTGATGTCGCCTCCTCTTGTACCTGATAGCGAGTTCTATCAGGAAGCTCTATCTGACTTGTTCAACCTGCCTTCAGCCCCTGACCACCTTTGGTCACCGTCCCCTGCTGCCG
Organism: Tarsius wallacei; assembly: GCA_963574415.1. NCBI lineage: Eukaryota > Metazoa > Chordata > Mammalia > Primates > Tarsiidae > Tarsius > Tarsius wallacei. The sequence goes on along the minus strand of CAUYQG010275615.1, from coordinate 23,750 downwards.
TGCAGTTCAGGTCACTACGACCTCTTACCTGGAATTGGTATTGGCCTCCTGACTGGTCTTCCTGCTTCTGACCTTGATCCCTGCAGTGAGCTTCAACAGAGCAGCAGGGAGGGTTGCATTAGCGCCTCAGCCAGGCCACGCCGTGATCCTGCTAAGCCCCGTAGGCGTTTCCACCGTACTTGGGGCTTTCAGCCCTCGGCACGGCCTGCGAGGCACGCGGTGGCGTCCCCTCTCACACTCCAACATCCTCTCCCACCCCTGAGCGCTGTGCTCATGTCACCTGCCCTCCTTACTGTCCCCAAGCAGGAGCACACGCACGTGCTTGGCCTCACGAGTCCCTCGGCCTGGAGAGCTCCTCTTCCCGAATTGCCCAAGGCTGCCCGGGTTCCTGATCTCCGTTAGGCCTTTGCTCAGCTCTCACCATGCCCGGGTCCTGTCCTGGGGCTTGTGCAGGCGCGAGGCTCTGTGGCAAAGAGGGATGAAGGTGCGGGTGGATTCAGATCGCTGATCCGTGACTTTCATACGAGGGAGCAGCCGGGATCATGCAGGGTGTAGTGTTGTCACAAGCCCCTAGAAGGGGACGAGGGATATGGGAAAGGATGAGTCAGAAGGAGATGTGAGGGCAGAACAGTGTTCAGAGAGAGGCAGTGTGGCCGGCAGGAGGAGACACGGGCAGGGACTGAGTTAGGAGTGTGGGTGGCAAACACGGCTTCTCCGTCACAGCGTCTGAAGGGATGCAGCCGAGGTGGCACCTTGATTTCAGCCTGGGAGAGCTGTGTTAGGTGTCTGACCTCCCACACTGTACGACAGTGGCTCCAAGGCTGCCCGGGTCCTGTCCCGGGACAGGTACGGTGTTAGGTAACATGGCAAAGTGCCTCTTGTCAAGGCTCCGAATTTGTAGTAACTCATTGTGGCAGGGACAGGAAACAAGCTCAGCCTCCTACCGCAAGGCGGCCTGGTCGGTCCTCTTGAAAGCCGAACCCTTTCTCCAACCTGTCCCCTCTTCCTTCTCTTCTGATCCATCATTCCTCATAGCACCTGCCACACCTGCCCTAATATGTAGTTCCCTTATTTATCGTTCCACTCCCTCCCCGCTTGAATGCATACTCCTGAGGGGAGGGGTTTTCTGTTTTACGCACCTGTGTGTATTCAGTGGGTAGAATTGCGGCTGGCGCCTAGTGGGTGCCTAGTAATTATTTGTTGATTGAATGAATGAATGAATGGACTGAACCTTGATCCCAGAGACTGGGGCCGCGTGCTGGGAATACAGAGAAGAATACACCGCGGACTTTGCATTGTCTAGCAGGGACTGGGGAAGCGTAAGCCACTTGCCTGGAATCACATACAAGATGAAGTGGGATGTCCCAGGGGACCAGGAAGCCATTGCTCAAAGGGCTCAAGGAAGGCTTCAGGGAAAGGCAAATCAGAGATGGGAAGTCGAAGAGGTGGATGAAAATGTGTCCAGAGAAGGGCATGCCTGTTATATCCGCAGCCTCGTGCTCGTCCTGACTTTCTTAAGCTTTCTGGTTCTCTCAGAGATCACCAACTTCGGGAGGTCATGGGCCACACCTGCATTGGACACTCTGCTAAGATCATGCAGTGATTCAAGGCTAACCTGACATGCTGATCCCTTAAGGTTACACAGTCCTTTAGAGTTCATAAAATACCTTCACACCAACTTATTTAAGCATTGTGAAGACTCTGAGAAGGATGTAGACTCGTATCTTCATCTCAGTTGCAGAGATGCTGACCTGGGCAAGTCTAAAGGACAGCAGTGGCATCATCACTGGCTTACTTCCAGCGTTATACAGAGCCTCACACGTGCCAACTTCCCTCCCCGCTCCCCCAGGCGGGTGGGCCGAGGACAGTTGCGATGGACACTTGGCTGAGGAAGAGGTTGAGCCTGAGGGAGTTTACGTGACTGTCCTGGATCCTGCAGGAGTTAGGGAACGGAGCCACGATTCGAACTCTTCTCACATCTGGTCCAGTGAGTTATTCCTAACTTGTGGGCCACACGAAACCATGGGGCACCCTCCAGCTATTAGGAGAGAAGGGCACTCAGGCTTTGGGGCGGAGTCCAGCGGTCCTCAGTCCTTCCCCTACTTTCCTTGAGTTTTTAGTGATTTCAGTCACTTGCAGGCTTTAAGCCTCGGTTTCCCCACACGCGAGATGGGAGCAGTGCCACGTTGCCGTAAAGATCCTACAACACAATTGCATGTGAAGTGCTGAGAGCAGGTCTTGGTTCCCAGGAGATGCTCCACAAAGCATTGAGGAGGATAATGCTGATTGATTCTGGTATGCAATTGGATTTGTAAAAATGGAGCTTGGGGGAGCAGCTGGGCTGCAGCTGGGAGGCACGGGTAGTGTGGCAGAGGGGGGCTGCAGACAGTTAAAAATTATTCCTTTTAAAGATCAGCCTGCAAACTCCCAAACCTGCTAGACGTGGGGCTTGAGAAAACCAAACAGAAGTTGCTTTCCTGGAAATACAAGATAGCAATCCATTCACAACTCTGCCCTCACATTCCCTCTTTGTGAAGTTATTGGTTTATAGCCCCTGCTGTCATGTATACCCTGGAGAAAATTTGTTCTTTGAAAATCTGGCTTTGCTAAATACCACCTTGCAAATTCCAAAGAAAAATATATAACCGTACAATCCCACCCCCTCCCTTACCTACACTAACAGACAAAACCCCTCTCCTCCTTCTCCGGGTTGCTCAGCCTTGGAGCATTAGCCCGCTGAGTCACGCCAGTGTTCGTAAACCGCTACTTCCTAAGACAGCCTCGGTGTCACGGTCTCTGTTTTCCTGCAACAGTAGAATACGGTCTAATATAGCCAAAGGGAAGTTTAGCAAGCACACGATTTGATGAAGGCCAGGAGCACGGGAGCCCACGTGCTTCACACGGTCTCTTGGGCACCTCTGTCTCTGCCTGCCATTTTCTGCCAAAAAAGAGACTGAACTTTCCACCTTCAGTGAGTAAGAGAAAGAAACCTGCTCTGGCATTAGCAGAAAAGGAGAAAATATAGGGATGTCTCAAAGAATCTAACAGCAGAAGGCAGCCAGGCCTTAGGAGTGAAAAACCCAGATTTTCTACCTCTATTGTGTGTCTGCTGAGTCGCTCTCTCTCTCTGAAGGCCGGCTCTCTCTCCTCCACCCACGTTCCAAGGTTGATATCTTCTGTCCTAGGACACCCACCAGGACTCACTCAACATTCTTGGCTGATATTCCAAATTCTCAAGTCCCGGGAGACGAACATTCCCTGTCATGGCCTTGGTCCAGGGTCCTCCCCAACTGAATCGCCTGGGCCAAAGTCAGAGGAAGGGCTGTGTGGTGCAGACCCGGCTGCTGGAGGCCACGCCTGGGCGCGGGATGATGCCCTGGAGGAGGGGCAGGCACCCCAGAAGGGGTCACAACAGCTCTCCTCTGTCTCTCGATGATTATGGTCCCAGCCTGACCTCAGGAGATGAAATCAGCCCTTACCGTAAGACTTGCAGCCCGTAGGAGCACTGAGTGTTTTCCACTCACGTTGGCTCATGAGTGCATGGATGGGCAGTGGTATCATTTCTGAACCGCTCTCAAGCCCCAGGCCAGCATTGTCCCTCACCAGCTGTGGCCTGGACTTGCCTTCACCCCACAGTTGGTGAGCGGCAATGCTGGCCTTCAGAACCGGTGCTGCCTAGGCTCCCAAGTGCCACAGCAGCGCCCTGGACTCTGCTGTTGTAGTGGCTTGCTATCGTGCTGCTGACTGTTTGCGGTTGCCCTCCAATCTTAGCCAAGCCTAAGAAGCCGCCCACATTCTCACTTTGGGAGGGAAAGTTGGCTGCGTCCATGTGAAAGGAGTGACACGTGGCAGCATCTTCTGTGGCGTCAAGGGGGCATTTGTTGAAAGGGTGGAGAGAACGGTGCCGGGCTAGGAGAGGCTGCAGGGTGGGAGGTGTTTACCCACATCTGAACGTTGTTTCTCTCGTTCCCCAGCATCGGGTTGTCGAGTGTGTAGACACACACCTGTGCATGGAGAGACCGTCTCCGGGGGCCTGGCCCCTTTTGCTCTCCGAGCTCTGGGATCTGAGGACATGGCGGGTGCATCTCAGCCCTGTGCTGAAAAGCGCAGGGAGACTTCCCTCAGCACCACGCACAGAGCGTCTGCCGGGCGGTATTTGCTGGTTTTGGCTGCAGCATTCAGGAGAAGGCTCTGCAATGGGAGAGGAGGAGGCAGCATGGAGTTCATCACAGAGAGAATGGCGTGGGCTCAATCATCTGCCCATGTGACAAGCCAACAGGTTGTGATCGGAGTGTCTTACTGAGACATCATCTTTTCCCAGAGCATCGGGGCTTCTCCGCGTGCACGTGTGTATGTGTATGAGTGTGTATGGATTGAATATTGAGCCAGCATATCCCAGGCCACCCCACCTGGGACTGGACTCTCCTAGGCAGTTATTATTTTTTCCCTCCCCTCTCCTCCCAAGTCAAGTTTAGGACCCTCTTTGCTCATTCTGGTTTTGCTCATCGACAGAAATCCTGTTTTATTTTGTCTAAACCACAGCTTTGTATGAAAGAGTACGGGAGACCTCCCAGGTTGAGGTCTGTGCGTATGAGTTGCCTGATTTCTTGGGGGCACGTGCTGGTTGGCTACGTTCTTGCATTCCCAGTCAGCCTCACTTAGAATCGATTTCTGTGTATCGATAAGCACTGGGTGTGGGAGACGCGGCCCATAGAGGGAGACAGAGGCCGCGGCAATGATTCAGGCCCGTGGAAATAGTTCCAAAACTGTTTCGGCCACTGTCTTCTGGTGGAGACAGTTACTTCTCGTGATACGGGCATCTGACAGCAGGATCAATAGAGGACAGCCACTTCTGCTCACACAGTCGTGCAAACACAGCAGATGCTGTGACGTCTGGAAAAACAAAAATTGAGATGTGTTTCAGAATGCTTTCCTCTTCTGTTCTGTGAGTAGACACAGCCAAGGGAAAGCAGGGTCATCCTTGGACCTGACTGCTTTTCCGACACAGGGGACGTCCTGCTCGAAGAACACGGGGGTTGAAGTTAGCTCCCTGCGAGTACGGCGTTAGTCCTGTCCTGTCCTGTCCCGTGGACGCTCACCTCCCTGGTCACCGACGCTCCGTACACTTCACCCTCCTGCTGCTGACAGTGTCCCCGCAGGGCCCAGCGTCTCAGAGCTGGTGAGACTCTGAAAGAGCTTATCGCATAAAACCTTTCTGATAATCCAAGGCCAGCTTCCTAAATTCTGGTCTTCGTTTTTTTAAAAAAATGACTTAAGAAATATCAGGGGTGGGAGGAAGGGAGGATGGGGGGCACACGACCACCCCTGGCAGTCAGGTCCACTACCAGGGAGAAAGGGCCCGCCAGAAGCCCATACTTCGCCTGCACACAGACTGCTTATGTAGCAAATCCTCACATGAACCCACAACTCTGAAATAAAATAAAATGTATTTGAAAAAACATGAATGCCGAGGAAGTCCCAGCAGCGCCAGGGACTGTGTGGTGCGATTTGCAAAGAAGGGACTTCCCCTGGGTAGCACAGTGAGCTCGTTCATCAGCCGAGCACTGGGGTCTGACCCCCCTCCCCAGTGCCGTGGAGGAGACACTGCAGTGACTCATTCATCAGTCCAGCACTGGGGTCTGACCCCTCCGCTGTGCCCTCTTCAGGTGCTCTTTCTCTTCGAGGACAGACAGGGTGGGTCCCTCGGGGGGAGGGGCACCAGTGACCCAGCAGGATAAGGACGAGAAACAGGGTGATGCTGTGGATTTCCACTTGGGCTCCGTACCCTGGCAGCAAGGGAGGCTCCTGAGAGGAGGACGAGGGCTCCGGGCACGGCTCTGTGTTTAGAAGCCACAGACACATGAGGATGGGCAGTGGGATGTGTGGACGGTTAGTGACCAGACCCTTCCAACGCCTCAGAGCTGTGGAAGTAGCTGCTTGTTCTGGATAGACGGAGCGGGCACAGCTGGGGAAAACTGCCGGTGGGGGAAAGCTGCCCTGCCAGGCCTCGCCTGATAGGGCCCTCGCCTGTGCTGTGCAGCGAGACAGAGAGCCCATGTTGAAATGCTTGCCTGGCTCCACAGCGCTGGGTTCCCGGTGCTCCCTTCACGGGACTTCCGGCTGCCCAGAAGACGTCCCTGGGTGCAGCTGGAAAGAAATGTGTGCGCCCAGCTCTCGTGGACGCCGGGCAGGACACAGCATCCCATGCCCACCCTCCCTCAGGTCCCCAAGCCTGGTCCGCAGGGCCAGCGCCGATGGCAGGACCCGAGGGCCACTCTTGCTTCTGGATGGCAGCGGGGGTGGGGCGGGGGCAGGTCTGAACCTGCGTCCTGATCCCTCTTGTGTCTGAGCCTCCTTCAGTCCTGACCTCCCGGGGTCAGCGGTGGTGGCTGACAACAGCGTTTCTTTGTAACGAGGAGCACTGTCTTCTGGGCCGCAATCTGAAAGGTCACATTGCACCAAGATCCAGGGGCCATAACCCTCTCTCCCGTTGCAGCAGGAACTCGGAGTTGTGGTCGCCGGATGCCACAGTGAGAGGGGGCAGGGCTGAGTTTTGGGGGGAAGGATGGAGCCCTCAGCTCTCGGGTCCCAAGGGACGGGTGGTGGAACTTCCGTGGAGCATACTGGCAAACCAAAGCCTCTTGAGAAGGACGTGTGAGACCCACGCCCTGAGGAGGAAAGCCCAAACTCTGAACCACTGCAGGCTGAGAGCCTGATCGTTTTCTAGAACTAATATTGAGCGCTCTTACGTAAAAGTGTAATCATCTCAGCAGAGGCTACAAAGACAGAAACAAAAGGAATCCGGGTGAATGGAGTCAGAGAGTTCCAGTGTGGCCAGCTCCCAGGGGCAGTAGCCTGAGGCTCACAGAGGCGCAGTGTGGCAGCCGCTGTCAGCGTGCACAAGCACGCCCCGGGCACCTCGTCTTCCAGTTTATCCTGAGACCCCGGGCCACAGGCACCCACAACCCTCTGCCTGGGACTATCCCTCTGTACCCGACCAGCGCACGTGGCAGGCTGGACATTCCAGGGAGCTAGAGACCCTGCGGACAGTCGTGAGCGGGTTTGGGGCACACACGCCCCGGCCTCCTTATTCTTCAAATGGTGCAGCTCCGAGATGTGCTCTACTCTGGTGGTCCTCGAAGTGTGCTTCCGGGACCTCTGGGGGGTCCGGAAATGCCAGTAGGAGGTCTGCCCGTGTTTTGGATGGACATCAAGATGTCATTTGCCTCTTTTACAGCCATCTGTTGGGCGGCGTGACGGAGCTTCGAGAGGCTGACCGGCGGGTGATGATGTCATGCTACGAAGGCTGGCCTTAAAATGGCCTTAATCTCAGTGACTCCCCGGGGCAGCATCAGTGGATGTAACTCACACAGGAGCTCAGCGGTTAAAGCATACAGAGTTTTGCTGCTGCTCTCCCGGCACCTCCCAGCTCCACAGAGGCTGAGCCCCGTGTCTGAGGTGAGCTGCCTCATCAGCTCTTCCGGCCGTGGCCTCTTCCACGCACGCCTTGCCTTTCCCTCATCCAGGCTGGGCGCGGGATCTGCGATGGGCAAGCCAGACCAAGGCACCAGTCCCACCTCCGGGATCCTGGGTGGTGCCTGGGCTCCTAAAGTCAGGAAGCCACGTGGGGACTCTGATGCCGATGGCCACGGCCCTCACCTGGCTGAGGTTCCCGTGAGGTCCTTATCAAGGGTGGGGAGGAGCGCGGAAATCTGCACCCGAGCCCCCATAATGAGCGCACACACAGGCGCGCACATACACAGACATGTGCTCTTAGCACACAGTCACACGCTCACACAGTCACATGCTCATCCACAGCCACACACAGCCACACAAACACACACTTTCTATCACACACACAGTCACGCACAAACTCTCGCACACTCTTACATATGGTCATGTTAGCTGCTTAACTCTTCAGGCCTGTAGATTCCCAGGGTTTTCTTTTTTTTTTTATGAATTGGAGTCTCACTCTGCTGCCCAGGCTGGAGGGCAGTGGCACATTCACAGCCACCGCAGCCTCAACCTGTTGGGCTCAGGCGATCCTTCCGCCTCAGCCTTCCAAGTAACTGGAACCACAGGCGCGTGCCACCATGTCCGGTTAAGTTTTTGATTTATGGTAGAGACGAGGTCTTGCCAAGTTGCCCAGGCTGGTCTCGAACCCCCGAGCTCAGGCAATCCTCTCGCCTCGGCCTCCCAAAGTGCTGGGACCACAGGCTTGAGCCACCGCACCCAGCCCCCAGGGTTTTCCTAATCTCAGGATGGGTTTTTCTCTGCTTGTCCTCCTTTGTCTAATACTCTAATGTGATTTGCAAACGTGTCGCCAAGGTCCCGTGTTCTGTATCTTAGATGGATTTCTAGCTCCGTGATAGGGGTTGAGTGGATCTTGTACATGGACTCAGCTTCTGGCATCCTGACTCCGAGTTACAAGACACTCCCGAGACTGTAGAGGAGAGGCGTCTAAGCCAGGAGACTGGAGGGCAGCAGATGTCAGGGAAGGCTGTTCTCTAACGTTCATGCCAACGCCTGTCTGCTCACAACGCTCATTGCCTTCCATCGGGCCACTCTGCATCCCGAGAAGAGGGCGCGTGGCAGCTTCTACGGTGCAGCGGGCGTGTGCCCCACGCTGGTCATTGTGGACGTCGCTATAAAGAACAAGTGTGGAGCTCTCAGCCCGTGAATCTCACCAAGTAAGCATTTCACACACGCTAACTATGACCATGACCGTGATTGCCAGATTTTTAAAGGTATAAGCCAAAAATGAAACAAAAGTCTAAGCCACGTTTTGCTATTCGAGAACTTAGGAAGGTGGCAGGAAGTAAATCAGTGTTTGTGACACACGCAGGTGAGTGCACGGCAGGTGCAAAAGGCCTGGGTGCAGCATCAGGGACTTGGAACGTCTGAGAGGAGGGAGTCAGAGGCACTTGTGGTGGAAAGAAACACGTTCACCAGCGTCCCTGTGATCTGACGTGCGTGTCTTTGAAAATCAGCTGAGTGTCTTCTGTTTCTGAACATACTAAGTCAGCTCAACTTTTCATGGCAGGTTGAACAGCGGATAAGACTGCTGGAGCCTGGGGCCACTTCTTAAGGCAAAGGTCTCACAGCAGAATACAGATATGCGTGTCAGCCCATGGCTGATCCATGAGGGATTTTTTACCTCGGTGACATGCTGTCCGTCGGTTCAGAGGATGAAAGGGTAAACTGAGGCAAGGCGGGCTGGGTGCCGCGGGAATAATGCAAGATTGCAACCAAGTATGAAGTGGAAGAAAGCAAAGTTTATTATTCACCTTTCACAAAGGAAAGGGGTCTGACACTCAGAGGCAAGTGAGGCCTCAAAGGCTGGAGAGCTGAGTGTATTTAAGGCTCTTAAAGGGAAGTTTGGGCTGGGAAGAATGCCCAGAGTTTCGTGTCTTGATGTCAGTAACAGAAGTCACTTAAGTCTTGTGTCTTGACATCACCAGGCACGGGTATCTCGTGACTCCAGCTGGTGGACAGGAAGTTGGCCACAGCAAACAGATAATGATCCATCAAGGCCAGAAGCAAAATACCTTGAAGAATTTGGCTGCATATTTCTTTCTGGTCGGTTACAGTTTCTGCTTATTCCGGGAGTTCTGGTTCACAAGGCTTGATTAAACATTATTCATAAAACTGATACAAAGACATGAAAGCTGTCAGTTGTCTTTTAGAGACTAAGGGTGTAACAGATGCATTCTGATTAGAAGGTTTCAACAGCCCATTTCTTATCTAGGTCTGGTGGAGGCGTTTCCAGGGACATGTAGTCCTGTGTGTGTGTCTCCTGTTTGTCAGGGGGATCAATGAAGATGGCTGTGTTCCCTTAAGTACCAGCAACAGTTACTAGATCCAAGGACGGTGGAGGGGGACAAGGAAAAAAAAGGTCTACTTTTAAATTTAAACGGCGTCTACATTTCAAAGTTTCCCTCCTTTCAGAGGACATCTTTTCCTTCAAAGACATTTCATCCCATCTACTTTACAACCTCCCTGGAAGAATTAGAGTTATTATTCCCATTTCTGTTTAGTTGAGCAAAGCAAAGTACCACGTTTTTCAGTCCAACAGGTCATTTCTTTGGAACTTCTGAGAGGGCGTCTCCGTAGGAGAGCCTTTCTCTCTATTCTTCATTTGCAAAATAACCTAAAAGCAAACTCTATTATGAGCATGTGAATACAGGGGACCCCCAAAACTTGGAATTTATTTATGAATAATTGTGTATTTATTCTTACATGTTTAAATTTCAGTCACCTTCAAAGCGCTCTCCGTTTGATGCAAGACGCCTATCGAGATGCTGTTTCCACCGCTCAGAACAGTTTTTGAGCTCGTCCGTTTTGATGCCTTTTAGTGCTTCTGCCATTTTTGTTTCACCTCTTCCACACCGGAAAACCGTTTCCCCCTGAGAACGTTTTTCATTGACGAAACGAACAAACAAACAGAAAGCCACTTGGGGCAAGAGTGGGTGAACAGGGAGGGTGGGTCACGGGGCGCCTGCTGACTTTGGTCAAAAACTGCTGAACGTTCAGTGCAGAGCGGGCAGGTACGTTTCCATGGTGAAAGAACCAGTCACTCGTTTGCCACAACTCAGGATGTTTCTTCCAAAAATTGTGACCCATCCTTCTCACAACTTCCAGATGCAAACTTTGGTTGACTGTTTGATTTGGAGGAACAAATTCTGAGTGTACCACAAGGGGTCCACCCTCTAAAAGATAATTCTGTTTTTTTGTGGGTCCCCACTTCGTGTGTGCGTGTGTGTGTGTGTGTGTGTTTGCATACAGATGGAGAAGGGGCTTTTATTGTTGGGGGTGCTTTAAAAAAAATGAACTGAGAGCCGAATTGTTTTATCCCTTGTAGTAAATGGCTCACTTGGCTATGAATTATGATACACTACCATTCAGCCATCTCCTGTGGTTATTGTTGGTGGTTATTAGTACGTTTCTATAACTTTATTGGCCCTAAGATGCCATTGACTTGAAGACACGTTGTTATTTTATGGATCACCAAGAATGAGGAAGTGAGGCTTCTGGTTAAACTGTGAGATTATGCTTCTTGGGTATTTTGACTTTTGACTCCTACTTGCTCGGAGAGCTCTCGTCAGCTTGCTTAAGTACATGAATCTGTATCACACCACTTTTTATACACATGAGAAAGACCTTCATGTTGCACATTCAGGCGTTTTGACTCATTAAAACTCAGAATCTTTGGCTCTGCCACTAGAATCCTCGTTACTCTCCAAACAACCGACACCCTCCCTCAATCTTGAAGTCGCTCCCTTCCTATTTGACTGTGTTTTCTGTAGTTGAATCCCATGATGGCAGCTGGGAGTGCAGCAGTTTCTGTTCAAAGTCACAGTGAACTTTTGACCAATTGCCGTTTGACAATGCGATGGCAGCCCCGGGCGATGAGAGGCAAGGTCACACCAGCGCTTTGGGTTGCTTTGAAATGTCCTTAGAGGATTTTGTTGATTTCTACCTCTCTCCCCGCCCCGGTTGCACTGCCTGGCCTGTGATAGGAAACCCTTCATGTGAGCTGCGGTCATCAAATGGGACGCAGTTTCATCTGCTGGTGACAGCACTCTGCCACAAAGTACAGAAGTGTGACTGTGTTGATCAGGGTGGACTCGGTGACATCAGAATCTCAGTGGCTGAAAACCGTGGCTTGGCTGGGCTCGGTGGCTCAGCCTGTCATCCTGCGCTTTGGGAGGCCGAGGTGAGTGGATTGCCCGAGCCCATGGGTTCGAGACCTGCCTGGGTAACTTGGCGAGACCTCATCTCTACAATAAATAAAAAAATTAGCCGGGCATGATAGCGCGCGCCTGTAGTTCCAGCTACTTGGAAGGCTGAGGCGGAAGGATCATCGGAGCCCAGCAGGTCGAGGCTGCAGTGTCCGGGAGCAGCCACTGCACTCCAGTCTGGGTGACAGAGTGAGACTCCAACACAAAAAAATAAATAATAACCGTGGCTTATGTCACACAACATGCTTCTCTGGCTGGGAGCGCTTCCCCGTGTTGTCCTCTCTTCAGGACCTGCAGGGAGCGCAGCCACCGTTTGGAACGCGGCTGGTCACTGCGTTGGGGGAAAACGGGAGAAATGAGTGACTCATGGTGCTAAGAGTCGCCCATGCTGCTGGTGTCCACAATCTTTGGCCGTGTCACACCATCTTCAGTGATGTGGGACCTGCAGTCTCACTGCAGACCTGAGGGAGAAGGCCGGATATCTGGGTGGCCGCAGTGGTGGCTCCATCACTTCCCTTCGGGCCCTAAAGTATCCTCCGCACTCTTTTTACTAGGCGCAGGACACCCTTATCACCTCCCCACAGGGATCAGCTCACAAATCCACCCTGCTGCCTGCACCCATCCCGAACGGCGGGATCTCTGATGACGTGGGGGGGTTCCACATGGAGCCGTGGCTTCCGCCGCGGGCTCGAATGTGGTTCCTCCGATCCAGAGACCCACGGATGAGAAAGGCAACTTGCAGCCCTCCACCCACCCCACACACCAGCACAGAAGAACAACAGGGACTATCAGCGACCACACGTCTATCCCTGCAGGGGAAGAGCAGGGGACACAGCACAGCCACTCTTCTGGAAAAATGTTGAGGTCTTGCAGGGCAGATAGCACAGAGGCCTCCTGACTTGGAGGGGGGACCTCCTTGACTAACCCTGGAGAAAGGGGTCTCTCTCACCGGCTCAGCTGTTGTCCGTGAACTTCTGGTCCACCCTCTGGGAGTTCTTTTTCCTTGTTCTTTCTGGCCACGTCTGAAGAGGACATCAGTGAGCACGCGCTACGTAGGAGTGACTGTTGTCTTCGGTCACTGTCAGTGGACACCTGGGGATCCCAGCGTCGGCCTTCAGTCTTACACAGGACAGTCCCTTGTCACCAGGCTGGCAATTCTCCTGGAAACAGCTTCTTCTCCACCTCCTCTCAGCTCCGAGGCCACTAGAGGCCAGGGTTGCCTCATGGACATCCTCCTTAGACTGTCTCAGTTCTTCTCCCCTCACTCAATTGTGGAGAGGGCTATGAGACCCTTGGTCTGTTTCCCTGAGGTATTTTCTTTACTTGAAATCATTTATCCAGTGCCACTCTTGATCCAGGGGTGGGCTGGGACATTTTTAGCAACTAGCGCTGTGAAGAGAAGCCAGCACTTCCAGATTCTCAGCACTTTGTGATTTCTGGGATGCGAATCCTTCCACCATAGCCCACAAGCTATAGATAATCTCAGGAGCACAGATAACAATACAATGTAATACAGTGATGAATGATGCATAATAAGTTTTGGAGCTGTTTACTGCAATGTCTGACTAAGTAAACTACATGGAAGTTTTTTTCTATGTGTAAGTAGCTAAACCAAACACACACTTGCTTGGGATAAAATGAAAAATCCCAGTAACGTTCAGAACCAGGGAGTGGGATCGATGGGGTTTAGGGACCATTTGCTTTGGGAAAAGCAGACCCCGAGGCTTTGGCACTCTTGCAACGAGCGTCTTTCATCTCAGCGTTCTGCGTGTCGGGTTTTCTTTCTCATCATCTTTTTCCACCTCATAGGTTTTGTTTTCCATCTTGGAGTGAGTACCACAGGAAAGGGCGGACACGTTAGTTCCAGTTGAAATCTCAAGAAGAGACGATGACGGATCTAACTCGGGATTGGTGCCCACCGGTGGACCAAGGAGTTACGATGGAGGGGTGGAGGTGGGGAGGTCCCAAGCGTGTCAGGCCTGCATCCTCCAACCATGGCGCCATCCTGCACCACGTCGGCAGTAGACTGGTCCTGACAAGGCAAAGTCATACACTTCAGAGTACACTGCACCTGTCTGCGTGCCATCTCAGTGGTAGCCAGAAGGAATTGTGGTAGACATCTGAGGGCTTGCCTTTAGCAACTGTTTATTAATTTTGTCATCCATCCATCCATCCATCCATCCATCCATCACAATGAGTTGACTCTCTGGACTCTGAAGTAAACAAAGAAAGGAAGAAATAATTCAAAATGGAAAGATTAAAAAGGTTTCAAGGTACGAGCATCTTGTACCTCTTTGACACCACTGCAGGGACACCGTGAGGACAGTGTTGGACGGCACTCACAGGGACACCGTGTTGGACAGCACTCACAGGGACACCGTGGTGGACAGCGTGGGCACTGCGGGTGGCTAGGGGCAGTGTCTGGGGTCCTGCTGCTTGGGAGGGCCTGGTTTATCCCAGGACTGTACAGCCTTGGCAGGATCCATCACAACTTAGGCTACATGCATTTCTATTTGGCAGCACTGAAACGAGTGATATTTTAGTTTACTTATGAATGTGGTGTCCGCATGGGATGGCGCTGACCTGGGCAGCAAAGCGTCCTGCATGAGAATGGCGGGTGGCCCACGGTGTTGGAGCGAAGCCAAGAATGGAGGCAAGATCCTCACATAAAGCGCTCACGGGCCAAGCCATGGCACTCACTGTGTGGGGGCCGGGCTGTCCACGCCTCTGCTCCCACTGCCCGTGTCAGGCTTCCCCCGGATGTCTGCTTGTGGGGTTGGGAGAGGAGTTTCAATGTTGGGGATCGGGCTTAATTTCGGGGCAGAGGCGCCTGTGTGTTGCGACCTGGTTCCCGGGAGTGCTCAAGGATCTTCGCCGATGGGACAGGGGAGGGTGTTCCCGAGTCCCAGGCGCGTGGTGTGAAGTGCCGCCCACTGGCCTTTCGTTCCTTCTAGTTAGGCACAGATATTTCATCCCGCTGGTTTTTAACACACAGATAAGAGTCTACTTCTAATGACAGCAAGTGGTTCTAATTACAATTATTTCCTTACGCTGTATACATCAGCGTTTTATACCTTTTTAGGTGAATATTACTGAACCTCTCAAGAAACATTCCTAACCGATGTGCTGTGCATTAATTATTGTTCGGAGAGCATAACTGGGACAGCACCAGCGGATTCACTTGCTCTGAATTTCTTCCAAACACATTAAAAGACCTTGTAGGATGATTCATCACAGTAGATTTTAAAAAAATTTTCTTCCTAAGTCACCTTTTTTTTCTTCTCAGTTTGCTCTGCTCAATACTTTAAGTGAGAAACCAGATTCCTGGAGAAAACGGTCCTTGGCACAGATGCCAGTTCTCCGAGGGGTGGATTCGGTGCTGCTGCTTGGACCCTCCCAGTGGGCTGGGCTGTGAGAAGCCAGGTTGTTTTCCAAAGGCCAGTGCTGGGGCTCTGTGATCTGGCAGGCAGGCCCGTCCAGCCTTTTATGATTCCCGCCCTGTCACCTGACTTTGGTCCCGGAAGAGGAACTCCTCGGGTTTCACTAAAGACAAGCAGCCTGAGGTCAGGAGGGCCATGCGAGGCAAACCGGAGGCAGAGGCAGCCCGGCAGCAAGGAGGGGAACAGCGGATTCGGAGACTAGACTCCACGATGGAGACCAAACGCACCTGGAAGGCAGAGCACGCGTGAGCCCTGAGGTGCACCGAGCCCTGGGGAGACAGGAAAGCAGACCGAGCTTATCCGGTGTACTGCCTTTCCACTTCCCTGGCGGCTTGTCCAGCTGTCGCCGGTGTGGGCAGGGGGCCTGCGTGCCAGGTGTTTATCGTGGGGCGCCTGTGAGTGCAGCTGCTGGTAAAGTGCCCTCAGTGCTCTCGTTATGCCCAGCTCCCAAGCGCCGGCGATCCTGATGTTAAACGCTCTGGCGAGATTATAGTGTTTCATTTACATTTTAAGTGGCACACTGCAGTGTGCTTTTTGGAAACTTGTGAGGTGCCTCTGGGCATGGCACTGCTCTTACATTGGTGTCTAAATCACGCAGGAGGGCGGGAGTGCTTTAGATGGATGGGGCAGCCGCCCCACGGAGACACCCTTTCAGTTGGGAGTGTTGCCCCCACGCTGCCATCCACGGCTGACCAGTAACGCATCAGAGGCACCGATTGTTCAAGTGGATTCTCTGTGGCAAAGGTCACTGAGAGCCAGCTTTAAGTTTTCCCTGAAAGGTGGTAGCCATGAATACCATTTCACAGATGAGGAAACCAAAGGTCGTTTAAATAAGACTTGCAAATCCTTATGGATAGCAGAGGGGCCAAAAGCCAGATGCTGGGGCAGACTGGCTGGATTAGAAAACCAGCTCCGTCACTCACTCTCTATCTTACCTGAAGCCAGTAAGTTTTCCATTCTGCCTCAGTCTTCACATCTGAAGATAGGACTCATAAGAGTTTGCACCTCATGCAGTGAAGGGGAATGATGAGTCCATGTTTGAAAACATGTAGAACAGTGCCGAGTCCACTCCGAGCGCGACCAATGTGTCCTGCAGATCCAGGTCTCTCATCCCAAACCCCAAAGGACAGATGTGTTTTGGAATTCAGAGTTTTTCGGGTTTTAGAAAGGTAACATGAAACAAACGTTTATTTACTTGACAGCTACCACAGGCGCTGGGGCACCCTGTAATCCAGCACTTGGACGGTTCTGCAGCCCAGTCGATGAAGGAATGGTCATGGTAAGCAGGAGAACGTGGAAATGTGAGCAGGCTGACATCAGTTTAGGCCAGATTTGGGCACTAAGTAATGATACACACCTCCCCGTTTCCAGAGACTTCTTGTATCTTGACATCGTGGACCTTAAACAATATTGAGTGGCAGATAAACTGTTGGAATCCAGAAATGTCCCAGCTCCAGGCTAGAACTGTAGGTCGAAATTCTTCATTTTATAGTTTTGTGAACTGAAAACAGAGAACTTTGGTGGCTTTCTCACGGCCACACAGCTGCTCCTGTCAAAGATGGGACCAGATATCCTTGGCTTCCGGTGGCTGGGCAATGTTTTCAAAGGCGAACACCCCTCTGGGCTAATTCCATGGATCATACCTGGCGGAGTTAAAAATAAGCAAAAGAAAGAATGAATTCTGGTATTCTTTTCTTTGGAAACCTGTTTTCCCCCAGAGCTTTGATGAGCACTGAGAATCTACAGAGGGAAGCGTGTTGTATACCTTTCCTAAACTTACTGTACCGTGCATCCTTTATTTTGAGCACATCTCACAGAGCACGGGACATTCTGTTTCAAGTTATTCTTTTTAAAAAATTTTTATTATAAAGATGTGGGGTGCAATTCAGGGTTAGGTGTACGGACATTGATCATGCAGGCACCCCTTGTACTGAGGCATGCCCTCCCTCCCCTAGCAGTTTCCCTCAACTGCCCCTCCACCCCCCACCTCACCCACAGTTTCTCATTGCTGCCAATCTGGCTTTGAGGATCATTGCCCCGTGTGGGGATGGGTAGTGGCTCCCATCGTTGTCCCCTCTCTTAGACCTGATTTTCCCAGGGGTTTCCTCAAAACAGTTGCCTGCTCACCGAACCCCGTGAACTCAGGGCTTCTGGGAGAGGCTAGCGTGAGTGGGAAGGCACTGCCGTGACCACAGTCGAGGGGCCCCAGAACTCCATGTGGCAATTTTCTAGAATGTAAAGCCCCGACTATTTACGGAAGACATTTCTATAAACCATGTTTGTTTTGCAAGGAATGTGGTTCATAGGTTAACAGCAAAGAAGGGGACCCACTAAAAACTGACTTAGTCGGTCTCCCACGCCACAACTCTTGTAGAGAAAGAAGCACAATTTCCTGTTTCGGTCTCACCAGTCTCACCACAAGGTGGGGAGGGGATGCGTGTTGCAACATCTGGGGGTAAACCCGTGGGTTTGGATGAAGCGAACCTCCTGGTATGTGTGCCCTCAAGTCCTCCAAAGAAAACATGCTTTCCTTTAATGTTCAGATATGCCAGAAATGTTGCTCAGACCCTGGGAGATGAGCTGTTCTTCCTGAAATAAGGCCAGTTCCTTGGGACCTGCCGTGAGGGGGCTGCAAGTGTCTGTGTGCTTCAAGTGTCTTGTTCTATGGAGAATCTGCAGGGAAAACTTTGGGCTAGAAATGGGCTGTTACAGCAAGAACTAATGCTGTGTGCTCCTCTGAAATCTCTACGTATTTACCGTGCTTGCTTCCTTTCCAACCAACGGGCTTTTCTTCCAAGTTTTTGATGTTCTTTATCGAGAAAATGTTGGCTACTGGGGAAGGAGGACTTGTGAGGATGGACTTCACCCGTGCGGCCAGCAGCGCAGCAAGTCATGTGACAGTGGACTCCCAGAGGAGGCGGGGCTTACCTGGCTCTCCGCCAGGAACCTTTCAATGGTTTGATGTCTCAGTTACACCTGGGCAATTGCATCAGAGGCTCTAGGGACGGGATCCTGGCATCAGGATCTTTTAAAGGGTCCAAGTGATTATGTGGGCCAAGGCTGAGAAACACTACCTTAGTCTAAATGGTAAGTGTGTCCTGCCTGATTCTGGTATCTTTCGTTAACCATGTCTCCGGGGTTCTAATCTGGTCGCGCCTGAACTGAGTCCTGTTTTATTCAGCCAGCGAAAAACAAGGCTAAACGTGCTTGAGGTAGAAGCCTCTAGATGCGTGCAGCCCAGGGGCCCGGTTCCCAACCATCTCTGTGTCCCGCTGGCCATTTATCACACTTAGATACCTGCGTGGCTCCTACAGGCATTTGAGTCTGCAACCCTCGAAATACTGGAAGGAGTTCTTTAGTTTAAAACTATGCGAAAACCATAATGCGATTAACTGAGAATGGCTGGATGTACATTAAAGGACAGAAATGTTCTTTGCTTTTTGTTTCTTGTTGTTTTTGAAAGCAGGATTTATTAAGAGAACAGAAAACCTCCCACAGTGGGAGGGGACCTGAGGGGTTGCCTGGAAATGGTCTTTGTTTGTGGAAGCATCGATTCCCACTGTCTCCCCACAGTGGACTTCCCTCCAGGGCCCAGAGGAGTATTTCCTGAAGTGTCAGGTGACATCCCAGACAGCATCCACCACCTGTGGCAATTCTTTTTGAACTTGTAGCATGTTGCTTATCACACATAGCACACATTCCAGAGGCATCTTTCCATCTTCCTCCTGGGCCACTCCCCCACTCCCGCGGCTTCGGTTGGGCTTCCTTTCTCACCAGGACCGACGCATCGGACTGCTCCATTGGGTTTTCCGACCTCTCCACTGGGCTGCAAGTTTTTGGAAGACAGAGATGCTCTCTACTCTGTTTCTCCACTGTCGCACACAAAGCCAAGCACGTGGTAGGTTCTGGTTGGGTGTTTTCAAAAGAGGCTATGGTGCTTCCTCTGCAGAGTTACTCTTTTCAGTTTCCCCAAAGCAGGGTTCTGTGGGAGAGTCTCTCTCCAACATTCTCTGCTTAAGACAAACAAGTCCCAGGATCGAATAATTATGGGAACCCTTACGCACTGCACCTCTGGTTTGGATATTTGCAGTACACATCAGCTATCAAAAGCTGTAGAAACAAACTTTCTAACTTTGTGAATTTTTATTCCCAAATATATGTGTCTATGAATTTTATTTTAAAAAATAAAATGTATTGATATCTTCTGTAGCTGGTATCGTGGGTCACAGGTTGAGAGGTGCTATTCTGAATCCTCTCGTTTCCAACATAGCTGGGGAAAGAATATTGTCATTGACAGAGTCAATTACTTTATTAGTTTAAACAAGCAATCCAGGATTCTCTTTAGCTCACACCCTCTGGGTTTTAGCTAATCAAGTATTTACACGAAGGACTTACAGCCATGATGGCCAAAGTGGCACTTTTCTTAATGGCCAGGTAGTGCTCAAAGACCTCCGAATTCGTGACTGTGGTCAGCTGAGTTGGAGGAAGTGACTTGGACTGCATGAGACTGCAGGATCTCCTCTTCCTCTTCCCGACTGAATGGGGGAAAACCGGGCACACGAGTGTCACAGGCGTAGACGCTGGCAGCCCTGTGCTTCTATAGCCTGGATCCAGAAAGTGTTGTCACCTCCTGGACTTTCCAGTGATCTAGGGCCATGCAGAACCAAAGATGGGGGTTGGAATCTGCTTCGCTACTGAGGTGAGACGCCCAGTCACCGTCAAGGTGGCTGGATCCTTAGGAGTCACAGGGACTGCTTCTCTTCCCTTGGAGAGATGGAGAAATGGACGGCTGGGAAGACCAAAGGCTTATTCTGACATGCTTCCACTTGCAAAGAAGTGAGCACATAGGAAGTGAAGGCTGCCTTCTTCAGCACCCTCCGCTACTTGATCTGAGCAGTCATCTCCTTGGGGCCTGCACTGAGTCACCGCCATCACCGTCTCGCCTCTGTTGGGGCTTTTGTCTCACACGTACCCTTGGACTTCCCCTGCCAGTGGGAAGTTTAGCTTTTGTCCCCGGAAGTTTCTAAAATAGATCATAAAGAATATTAATTAAATAAATTTCAAGCCTCCACTGTACCTCGTTGAGAAAATATTGTTTCCTTTCCTACTTAAAATTATGTCATCATGTTGCTCTGTGTATATTGCTCAGAGTATACTGTCAAGTGCAAAAGACAGTGCAACATACCCCCAAATAATTCAGTTTTAGAAATATAAAAATATCCCAGTGGACAAGATGAATGTTATTATGTTCCCAGATACAAATAAAACAAAATCTCCTTAAAGCATCCAGAAAAATTATAGAACACAATCCTTTCCTTCTCAATGACATATTCCACTCAGTCTACACGTAAGAAAATGAAGACCTGCAATACTGGTTGGGTTTCAGGATACATCCCCAAGCTGTTGCCCTCAGCAGCCCCAGGCATCTTACCCTCATTCTTTCCGTCTCTCTGACCACGAGGACAGGCATTGCTTCAGACCACTGCACCTGCAGCCACCCAGGAGATGGACAGTTGACTTTCAGCAGAGCCCGGGACCCTCTCCTTGACGAGGTCAGGAGGTCTTTCGCCTCCTTCTGTGAGGACTGGAGTTCGGACCCCCAGATCGTGGGCAGAAGGTTGGTCCCATGCAAATGAGGGCTGCTGGAACAGGCATCCATTTCTTCCTCCTTTGTTTAATAAACACACATTGGGATTCTATCTTGAACTCACTATGATATAAGGAACAGGGATCTGACATCTGCCCTGGTGGTGCCTGCGGTAACAGGAGACTTTGCAGAATAAGCACACGGTGACTATTTGTGGCTCTGAGTGGTACATTTCCAGAAAGGCAAAGAGAAATTGGGCTGTGTCCAAAGATGAATAAGCATACTATCACAACTCTGCCAATCATATCAGATAAGTAACAGTGGGAAGCACCAGGGGTATTGAGTCTGAAGGCTAAGCGGGTGTCTGTCCTGCAATGTTAGAAGGGTCCCCGTGTGGAGTGAGTGACCCTCGGGGACAAAACAAGACACCGTAGAGAGAAGTGACGGAGGCAGCCTGACGTGGTGACATGCCAAGTTGTCCCGGCGTAGCGTGGATGGTCCCACTGGGTGTGGACTTCCCGTCTTTGGAAGCGCTCAGACGTTGCGGCATCGACGCCTGTCCGTGCTGTGGGGAAGATGCTGAACACATGAGGAGACTGAGCCAGAGGACATCGAGCTCTTCGAGCTGTCAGGATTCCTTTTCTGATGGATGCTAAGGGCCGGAGAATACATCATGGTCGCGACGCCTCTCATGATCTGCGTCAGTTCACAGACACCAAGAGAGAAGCAGAAACACCTGCGAGGGAGGAAGGGCGGCCCAGGGGTGGATGGGGACGAGCTGGGAGCAGGGCTGAGCCCTGTGATGGGAGGTGGGAGGAAGGGAGGTGGGCAGGACGAGTCTCAGACTCCAAGGGGCCTCTGGGAACATCTCAGCAGGGTCGGGGAGGAGCCCAGAGCAAAGGTCACGGCCAGAGGAGTCTCACGTTGGGCAGAAATGGCTTGGCTACAGTGCCCTGCTGTGCTTGGTCGTGACTTGAGAGTGACCCAGAGAGGGCATGTCATCAGCAGAACCACGGTGGACCGAGGTCACAGCAGCCAGACACTGTCCACCCGCTCCAAGCCTCCCACCAGCTCGCTCTTGAAGGACGAGCTGGACAGTGCACGCCCTCAGCCACCACGTGGTCTCCAGTGCCCAGCACGGCTTCTCACACATGGCAGGCACCTAGAAAGGGCTTGATAGGGATGAGGGCATTCGAGTATTGGGGTTTCAATGGCCGTCAAAGTCTTAGCCAGCGAGCTGCTCAGCAGTGAATGTTAGGTCTTGTGTAACGAGTCTTGCCATCTGGAGCGGGACTCAGTCGACGCTTTGTGGGCCCCACGGAAGCCTGGTGCTCTGCATGGCCCCTGGGGCCTTGAGATGGGCCTTGAGGAGGAGGAGGCAGAGCTTCCCACAGCCAAGCTGGCTGGCCTGCCTTTAATTTCACAGGTATTCAGAGCCAGGATCGAGAAGGAACAAGCTGCATGCAGACATCTTAGCCCTGCCAGGGGCTGTCATCCTTGGTGACTCTGGGTAGTCGTGGGTAGCCCTGGTAGGCTTACGTGGTCCGAGGGACTCTTGCCTGGCCCTGGGCCCTAGGTGGCCTTGGGTGGTTCCGGGTGGCCCTGGGTTGTCCTGGGTAGCCCTGGGTGGCCGTGAGTGGCCTTAGGTGGTCCTGGGTAGCCCTGGATAGTTCTAGGTAGGCCTGGGTGGCCTTGGGTATCCCTGGGTGGCCCTGGGTGGCTCTGGGTCACACTGGGTGGCCCTGAGTTGTCCTCGTTAGTCCTGGGTGACCCTGGCTAGCCCTGGGTAGCCCTGAGTGGCCTTGAGTGGTCCTGGATAGTCTTGGGTAGTCTTGAGTAGCAATGGGTGGCTCTGGGTGGCCCTGGGTGGTCCTGGGTCGTCTGCCTTCACTCCCAGCTGTCTCACCCTGCCCCCCCATTTCTGGGTATGTCTGATTTCTCCTCTTTCGATTTTTGTCTCTTATTCCCCAGACGTTGACTTGTTTGGTTTTCCTTCGAGGAGCTCCCCTTCCCTTTCTTCCACCACCCTGTCTCTTTCTCTCACTGTCTTCTGCTTATGGCTTCAGGTAACCATCTTTCTGATCAAGTCTGAAGCCTTCTCCAGCACAGACCTGCTGGGCTGGGTCCAGCCATTTTTGATGAGAAAATAGACACACGTCCACTGTTTCCCTGACTGAACTGGTGTTCTTATGCAATCTAGTGCAAATCAGCTTCAAGCAGAATCAAGCTGTGGTGGGCTTTGCTCCTCACCTCTGACCGATTCCCCTTTCTCCGCCACCATAAAGTGTTGGCTTGACCCCAGCAGCCCCCTGAGGAAGCTGGCCTTTCCCGGCCTTGGAGGTCAGTCTGAGGGATCAAGGATAATGCTGTCTCCCTTTTCCAGTGGTTGGTTCAGGAGTCCAGGCCTCTGCCAGGCGTCGCAGGCTATTCCTCTGCCAAAGGAACTCGTGTGGGATGGGCGCGCCGCCCCATTCACGCCATTGAGGCTTGCGAGGAAGCAGCCGGAGCTTTGAAGAAGCTCATTTGCTCTTAAGGAGAAACCACAGGAAGCAATGGTTTTCCTTTAGCTGGATGCTGTCAGACCTGCTGAGAGCATGTTATTATCAGCCTGATTAACAGAGACACATGGAGGCCGGCAGAGCCTTCGGGTAAGCTCGCAAAACAAGCCGTCTGACTTCAGGACTTCCAGTTCTGTGACTGAGTGCTTTTTCTTGATGTTTATGCCAGTTTGAACTGGAGCTTCTATGACTTAAAAGCCAAAGACGGCGTAATAGTCCATCGTGTATATGTACCACATTTTTTTTTTTTGAGTTGGAGTCTCACTCTGTCGCCCAGACTGGAGTGCAGTGGCCGCTCCCGGCCACCGCAGCCTCGACCTGCTGGGCTCTGGCGATCCTTCCGCCTCTGCCTTCCCAGTAGCTGGAACTATAGGTGCATGCTACCACACCTGGCTAATTTTTTGAATTATTGTAGCGATGAGGT
>CAUYQG010275611.1:0-20559 GCA_963574415.1 Tarsius wallacei | reverse complement strand
GCAACTTGGCGAGATCTCGTCTCTACAATAAATCAAAAATTAGCCGGGCGTGGTAGCGCACGCCTGTAGTTCCAGCCACTTGGAAGGCTAAGGCGGAAGGATCGCCAGAGCCCAGCAAGTAGAGGCTGCGGTGGCCGGGAGTGTGCCACTGCACTCCAGTCTGGGCGACGGAGTGAAACTCCAACTCAAAAAAAAAAAAAAAAAAAAAGAGAGAGAGAATGGGTTAATGGAAGGCTGTGCATGGATAGGTGGAGAAATCAATGGACGGATGAGTGGGTGTTTGAGTGGGACAGATGGATGGATGGGTGAGAAGGTAAAAGAGTAGAAGGATAGACAGATGGGGGAGTGAGTGAAAGGGTGGATGGATGGAAAGGTAGAAGGAGAGGTGGATGAATGGGTGGACAGATGGATGGATGAATGAGTGAGTGACTGGGTGGAGGATAGGAGGATAAATGTATGAATGGGTGGTTTGATGGACTGACTAAAAGATTGTGCAATGATCTTTCTATGGGATATGCTGATTGTTTATTTGCTTGCCAGACTGGCCAGGGTTTAGTAAGGCTCTCACTTTCTGGTTTTTGTAAGCTTGAGTTCTTCCGTGTGAGATGCTGCTCTCTCTCATTAAAGACTGCCTCGTTCACAGGTTGTGCCTGTAAGCAGTGCAGTGAGGGGAGGACGTATTCCAATGCAGTCATTTCACCAAACTTGGAAACCACCAGAATCATGCTGGTGTCTCACACCTTTCCTGTAGTGGACTGCACAGCCGCTTGC
Source organism: Tarsius wallacei (assembly GCA_963574415.1). Classification (NCBI taxonomy): domain Eukaryota; kingdom Metazoa; phylum Chordata; class Mammalia; order Primates; family Tarsiidae; genus Tarsius; species Tarsius wallacei. The sequence goes on along the minus strand of CAUYQG010275611.1, from coordinate 19,788 downwards.
TGTGACCTGTCCAGCTGCGACCTAGCCTGGTGGTTTGAGGGCCGCTGCTACCTGGTAAGCTGTCCACACAAAGAGAACTGTGAACCCAAGAAGATGGGCTCCATCAGGTCTTATCTCACTTTTGTACACAGGCTTGTGCAGAGGCCTGCACAGCTGCTGGACTATGGAGAGATGATGCTGAACAGGGGTTCCCCCTCAGGGGTCTGGGGAGACTCACCTGAGGATATCAGAAAGGACTTGCCCTTTCTAGGCAAAGACAGGGGCCTAGAGGAGATGTCTGAGTACTCAGATGACTACAGGGAGCTAGAGAAGGACCTCTTACAGCCCAGTGGCAAGCAGGAGCCCCGAGGGAGTGCAGAGTACACTGACTGGGGCCTGCTACCTAGCAGCAAGGGGGGATTCAACACCTCTGCAGGAGACAGCCCCACAGCGCCATTGGATAAGCAGCAGGACCCTGATCTCCATTACAAGGACCCAGAGCTCCATAAACTGAATGAGTCGGCTTGGACCCCTACCCCAAAACACTCTCCTGAGAGAAGTTTGTTGCTTCCCATGGTGACTACTCCATCTTCAGGAGAGGTGTTGGAGAAAGAAGAGGCTTTTCAGCACCAGGAACAATCTAGCAACAGCTCTGAAAAAGAGGTGGGTGTTCAGGATGTGCTTATTGTGGGGGTGGGGAGTGGGAGCACTGAGGATAGTAGACAGCAGGACGGGCTGAGTTTAAGTAGCCAGGCTCTCATTCAGGCTATATGAGCATAAGTAGGTTTCTCCTGAGAGCATCTGTCTTGGGTGCCAGCAAAAAAGATGACTGTCTCTCAGGGCTTTCCAGGAAACAAAACATCTTGTTCCTCTTCTGTGCCTTCATGATCAGGCTGTTAAAAAGAACAATAGTGCTGCCTTTACAAGTCACCCGACTCATGATGATTTAGCACTTCTTTGTAGAGAGCCCTTGACCAATATTTAAGGTGAATGAACATTTTATAGAGGCCACTGGAGCCAGCACATACACACAGCATGTACTCCCATGGTGATGAAAATTCACCTTAGTAGTTTTCTTCAAGACCCAATAAGTATGTTGGTTGCTAGAAACTATACTGTTGGCTAGGAGGAGAGAAATATTAAGGAGAGAACGTAAGCTTTACAAAACAGTCCGTGAAAAACTCAGGTGAGAAAAGAATGGGAATCACTGGGAGAGCTGAGACACCATAGCAGGGAGGTCTACCTGTTATGGCAGAAGGTCAGGGAGATAGAAGATGAGAACCGTGCTATGAGAAGACTGGCTGGAGCACTCAGGAGCTGCTTGTTTGGGAAGGGGCCAGGACTGGAGGAGAATGTGGCAAGTGAGCATGTTGATCAGGGGAAGCTGAACACAGCTGGAAATGGAGTTCCAAATGGACACGGGAGTCCTTTAGGAGTGATTTTATAGGAAAATAGTCTTTAGGATTTATTTGGTTAGGTTAGAGTAAGAGAAGAATGCTAGACTGAATTGACTATACATTATAATCTCAACCATGCAAACTTGCTGAAAAATGTCTACAAGTCATTTTGTTTATTAACTTATTATTCATTCATTTATTTTTGAGTCAGGGCCTCACTCTCTCGCCCAGGCTGGAGGGCAATGGCATGATCACAGCTCACCTCAGCTTCAACCTTCTGGGCTCAGGCAATCATCTGACTTCAGCCTCCTGAGGAGCTGGGACGACAGGCACCCAGCGACAAGCCCGGCTAATTTTTAAAATTTTTTTGGAGAAACAAAGTCTCGCTATGTTGTCTAGGCTGGTCTCAAATGTCTAGGCTCAAGCAATTCTCCCCCTTCTAAGGTACTAGGATTACAGGCATGAGCCACCAAGCTTAACCTAAGAAATCATTTTTAAATATTAAAATTGTCAGATTTTTCTGCTTTTGTATATTTTTCTGTACTTCAAAATTTCTATATTTTACTATAATTGTAATTGGATTAAAATGAAAGAAAATTTCAATTAAAAATAACGTGGAGGCCAGGCATAGTGGCTCATGCCTGTAGTCCCAGCACTTTGGGAGACTGTGGCCAAGGAGTTCAAAACCAAGCTCAGCAACATAGAGACCCCATCTCTACCAAAAAAAAAATTACAATTAAAAAATAGCTTGGAAGTACTAAATATTAATCATGTTTTTTCCTCATCGGTAAATATTAACATAGTATATCCTCTTTCATGTTGCTAAGTCATTTTATATTCTAGTCTGTCTATGGATGGAACTATCTAAAATCAAGGTCTATTACAAACCTCTTGGCTCATTAGTTTTTTGAAGTTGATTATGTTAAAAGATAATTATAAAAAATAGGTAAAATAGGAATTATACAGATATAGAACAAATATGTGATGTTTTATTCTAATCATTAATCATAAGGGAACTAGGTGATTATATTTATTGCATAAGAGAATCTGAAGAACAGACGCATTCATAAATCAAGAATATTGAAATGAATTTGCAAATAGAGGCAAAATTGGGTTTTCCAGTGAGGAGGGGAATGAGTGCAACTGAACCTCTACTAGACAGGGCAGAATCTACATGTTTCTAGCCAAGAATTATTTTGAATTGTTATCAGTGACTGACAACTTATAGAATTGTAAAATTGCTCAAATATAAGAAAGACTAGAGTCAGATAACCTGGAGTGGTATTATGTAGATAATACATTATTTTACATAGAAATACTAGTTGTCCCCTATAGCCACATTAAATTTGTAGCTAATCTTTGAATAAGTTTTCATAAACATTAGATACAGAGCATAATAAGAAATATTTTATTCAAGCTGAGCATGGTGTTATGTGCCTGTATTCCCAGCTACTTGAAAGGCTGAGGCAAGAGGATTACTTGAGCCTGGGAGTTAGAGACCAGCCTGGGCAGCATAGTGAGATGCTGTCTCTAAGCAAAAAGAAAGGAAATCATTATTATTTTATTCTGATGAAGTGTAAAATTTGAAATTAATGACAGAAGCTAAGATCTCTTCTCTCACCAAAAAAGTATTTTAAATAGTTCAATAGTATTTGATAAAGATACCTAGAATATTCAATGGGGGAAAGAATAGTCTTTTCAACAAGTGGTACTGTGACAACTGGATATTTATATGCAAAAGAATGAATTTAGACACCTATCTCATACTTTAATAAAAAAAAAATTAACTTGAAATGGACCAGAGACCCCAATGTAAAAGTTAAAACTGTAAAAGTCTTAGAAGAAAATACAGCAGTAAATCTTTGTAACCTTGTGTTAGACAGTGATTTCTTAGATGGGACATCAAAAGCATGGAAATAGAAGGGGAAAAAGAATAAATGTGACTTCATCAAAATAAAAAACTTTGGCATTTCAAATGGCAACATCAAGAAAGTGAAGGAAACCCATAGAATGGGATAAAATTTGTAACTCATATACCGTAAATATTGTACATATGCTATACAAATAACTCTTATAACTCAATAATAAAAAGACAAATAACCCAATTTAAAAATGGGCAAAGGAGGCTGGGTGTGGTGACTCACACCTATAATCCCAGCACTTTGGGAGGCCGAGGCAGGGGTTCAAGATAAGCCTGGGCAATATGGTGAGATCCTGTCTCTACAAAAAAAAAATTTTTTTAAAGGGCAAAGGATCTGAATAGATAGATATTTATCTAAAGATGATAAAAGAATGGAAAATAAGCATATGGAAAGATGCTAAGTATCATTCCTCTTTAGGGAAATACAAATGAAAATCACAGAGTTACCATTTCACACCTACTTGGATGACTAGAACAAAAAGTGAAAACAATTGTTAGTAAGGATGTAGAGAAATTGCAAGTTGCATATACCGTTGATGGGAATGTATAATGGTACAACTTTTTGGAAAAGAGCCTTGCATTGCCTCAAAATGTTAAAGGTAGAGTTACCATATGATCCAGCAATTCTACTTCTAGGTATTTACTCAAGAGAAAGGAAAACATACAAGGACTTGTACATGAATGCTCACACAGCATTATTCACAAAATAGTGAATAGGACATGTAGGAAAAACAAATCAAGATCAAGCTTATAGAGGATAAAGGACATTTTTTGGAGCTGTGTTTTCGAGTGGACAGGACTGGATAGATTTACCTACAACAAGTTGTTTCAAAGTAAATAAGAGTAGAGAAAATAGAAGCAAGAGCCATTTGAGATTTTTATTGACTAGGCTCAGCTTAACTTGAAGTGCTGCAATGGGGTGCTGGTGTTCAGTTGCTCCCCTAGAGGGCCCATTTTCTTTTGGATATGGAACAGAGCCTTGTATCCTGATAACTTAGCTAGAAGTTCTGTGGTGGAGGTAGTAGTAGGTAGATTACTAAATAGCGAAGGTAAGAATTAGCATGTGATCCAGCCTGCAGAGGAAGCCCGGTGGAAAAATGAATGTTTTAAAGAAGAGCAGGACAGGGGTTTCTTCCCACCCCCAACCGATCCATTTCCTGGTGACTCTGACCTTGATCTAAGATACCTTGATTTCTCTGACCACTGTCTACCTTCATTCTTTATTTCAATTCAGAATAATTTTTCAGGACCTGATAAAACTTTAAAAAACCCAATTCATCCTGTGGAATTTACAGAGGCTCCACTGTAATAATATACTGTGGGCATCTATTCTGCAACCCTGTTTGCCGTGATTCTGAATTTCATACTGTTCTTAGCACAGATTTTATGACCAGCTTCATCCATTAACACTCACTTCACAAACCCGGATGCCTAAAAGGTCAATTAAATTGAGCATCTTAAAATTATGATACACTCATTACTTGATTTCTCTTAATTTAAGCAGTATGTCTTAAATTTAATATATATTAAGACATATAATACCTATTAAGATATATATATTAAATTTGTCATACTGCTCAAACGGAGAGAAATCAAGTAATATATGTCTTAAATTTAATCATCTTTTTTTTTTTTTTTTTGCATTGATTCTGGAAATTTAGTTGCAGAAGCTTTTACCAGTTGCCTAGTCAACATCTGAAACCCAGTGGGGGTTCAGTTAATAATTGCAGTGATATCAGTGATCACATCTCTAGTCACAAAAAGTATGCCATGTCCTTGTTCACTTTCCTCAACTGTGAAAAAGAGGAGCTGTGTTTCCAATAAATGCCAATGGTCCTCTCTCCAGTTTACATTTGGACTACAGCTTTTCTTTCTGTGAGTTTCCTATTGTACATGTCCCATTTGGGTCTCCTCTAGTCTGAGTTCAAAAGTTTTACATATCTGTCCCCATACAGTTATTAGCTGTTCAGTCTCAGAAGAGCATTTTATTATCATATTATGAGACTTTTCCCTCTGGCACATAATATTAAATTTAAAAGCTTTAACTTGGCTGACTCTATAACTTCAAGTTATAGTTTATATACAAGGGGTAGTATGACTAGAATTGTTTATTCTGGAATCCTGTTTACTATTCAATTATTTGATTGTCTTCAAATATTCCCCTACTGATCATCTTAATTCAGGCTGCTATAACAAAATACCGTGAACAAGAAGGCTTAAACAGCAAACATTTATGTTTCACAGTTCTAAAGGTTGAAAGTGTGAGATCAGGATGCCAGCAAGGTTAGATTCTTGGTGAGGGCCTCTTCTTGGTTTACAGATAGTAATCTTCTTGCCAGGCCCTCTTCTTGGTTTACTGATAGCAATCTTGCCGCTTCCTTCTATGGAGAAAAGAGAACTATCTAGCTCTCTGCACTCTTCTTATAAGGCACTAATTCCATTTATGAGGGCTCCCTGCTCATGACCTATTTACTTCCCAAAGGCCCTACCTCCAAATACCATCACACTGGGGGTTAGGATTTTAACACATGAATTTGGTGGAGGGCGAGGGGCACACAAACATTGAGTCCATTGCACTGAATAGTTCAGGGGCGATTATAGTTACTTTCTCATTATTTATCTTAAGTGTATGTGTTCACCTATACTAATTGTCCAATCCACAATTGCCTTACATTTGTAATAGATAGCAGGGAAAATATTTGAGAGAGATAGTCTAGATTTCCTGAATTTTGTGATATTATTCATGTTTTTTCAAACATTACTGAATCTAATTTGTGAAAAAGGTCAATAACATTGTGTTGCATGAAGAATTCACTGGTTGTTTTTTCATAACAATTTATCCTTGTAATTGATCTCATAGGTTCTAGTGCCTTCCCATAATCCTCCTCCAGCCAGCCTGGAGCTTAGCCCAGCTACCTTCGAGAAAAGTCCAGTGCTCACAGTCACCCCGTGGACCACAGAGCCCAGCATCCCAACACTTCTCACTAGCACTGAACCCTCTGGGTCCACCCCATCTGAGCAACCCATATCTCCTACCGCTTCTCCCAGGACAGGTAACTTTTAAAAACTACAATTGGAAGAAATGTACTGAAGACAGACTGTAGAATTTGGTAGCAACAACTTTTAAAGTTTACTCATTCCCTCCAGGCACATTTTTGAGCATCTGTCATGTGCCAGAAATGGTGCTGCATACTGGAGGAAAAAAGATAAATAAGACATTGTCTTTTTCTCTCAGGGGCTTGATAGTAGGGGAGGAGACTGATAGGTAAAAAGATGGTTCTGATACAGTATGGTAAGGCCTGTGGGAGGCTGCTATGGGAGCACAGGGGTGCCCTGACCTGCTAGGAGGGGCCAGGGAAGCGTTTCCAGAGGAGATGATGCTAGGATAGAGTGAGCCAGCAAAAATGGGGTTGATTTGTCGTTCAGGTTGAGGGAGCAACACATGATGTAACAATAATGATAACTGTGTTTACCGAGCACCTACAAAGTGCCAGGCATGGTGCTTAGAGCTTCCTATCCAACTTCTCATTCATTGCTTATGAGAGATAACAGAAGCCCAAGAGCTCATGTGACATTTTGGAAGAACTGTAGGGAGTTTGGTACTAGAGTGGTAAGCAAGGCAGGACTGTGAAAGATCATGTATTCTGTGCTAAGGAATCTGTACTTTGTTGGATGGGCATAAAGATTCCCTGAGCAGCTTTAAGTAGCAAGGCAACGTGATCAGATTTGTATTAAGAAAATAGGATAACTTTGACTGGAGGCAAGAAGATCCATGGAAAGACAGTGGTGACAGGTTGCAGGGATGGAGAAAAGGAACTAGATTCAAGAGAAAGTAAGCAAAATGATTAGGATCTAATGAATAATTGAATGTCAGGATGTAGGAAAAGGACTTTAAGATGTAGGACCATATAGAACTAGAAGTAGATGAACAGTTTCGCTGAAGATAAAGGATTAGAGTGGGATGAGCTCAGGAGAGGCCTGGAGGGTGGAATTTTGGGAATGTCATTATATAGGGAGCTGGAAGAACAGAAGGGGCCTAAAAACTGGTTGGGTGGTCATGCCAAGAGAGATGGGAGCTAAAGAAGAATGCATGGAATGAGGGAAGGAAGCAGGGGAGAGTTCTACAGAGGAGGAAAAAACAGTTTTCCATTTACTTACTAAGTTCTAGATTGAGATCCCTGTAACAAATGACAGATCAACAAGAGAAAAAGCAAAGGTTTATTAACATATGTATCTTCTATACACATGGGAGATACCCAGTGAAATGAGTAAATCTCAAAGACGTGCCTGGAACTCTGGCTTACAGAGCATTTTCAACTAAATCCGAGAAAAAGGGTGTGGGGGAAGGAAAGAGAGAGAAGGTGACCAGGAAAGGCAAGCAACGGTAAGCCTTGACATGCAAATTTCAGTGACTTAGCCGTGCGCCTGTAGTTCCAGCTACTTGGAAGGCTGAGGCGGAAGGATCGCAGGAGCCCAGCAGGTCAAGGCTGCGGTGGCCGGGAGCAGCCACTGCACTCCAGCCTGGGTTACATAGTTAGACTCCAACTCAAAAAAAAAAAAAAAAAGTTGTATTAATGTATATTACTACTTGCAGTAGCCATTTCATCCCTATCCTCACTAAAGTGAATATTATCATCTAAAAAAAAATGTTGCTAAACACACACTCATACACCATGTTGCTAATCTAAAAAAACAAAAATGGCCTCATCCTGGCAACATTGCTGAATTTCAGAAGCATCCCCATTAAGAACCCTGGCTAAAGTTTTGGGTTGCACCAAGACATGATTATTGAGTAGAGACTCCTTAGGACCTCTAGCATCATCACAGACCCCCACTCTCACCTACCTGTCACCTGAAATGAACCTTGCTTGGACATAACTTAAGAAAAGACAGGGCTGGGCACGGTGGCTCATGCCTGTAATCCCAACACTTTGGGAGGCTGAGGCGGGAGGATGGCTTGAGTCCAGGAGTTGGTGACCAGTCTAGGCAACATAGTGAGACCTCGCCCCTACAAAAAAATTTAAAAATTAGCCAGGTGTTGTGGTGTGCACCTACAGTCCCAGCTACTCATGAAGCTGAGGCAGAAGGATTGCCTTAGCACAGGAGGTCGAGGCTGTGGTGAGTTGTGATTGCGTCACTGCATCTCAACCTGGATGACAGAGAAGACCTTGACTCAAAAAAGAAAAAAAAAGGCAACTGTTAGACTTGTAAGGACCATAGAAGGTCCTGCTACTCAAAGCTTTGGCCACATGGATGACAGATTTCTGGAACAGCTTTGATCACACATATTCAGGTCATAATCCCAGAAGCACACTCTTATTTGTCAGATGTGCTGTCCCTAGATAGAGTGGAAAATGTGGGTCCAAATCTCATTACACATGCACTTCTTTGGTTCATACTCTCCAAGTCAGGGACAGCAGAACAGTCATGGAGTACAGCCAGGATGTGCCTATGAATAGAAGGGCAGTGGGAACCCAGGGCCTTGACCCAGGGAGATTCCGGGAACCCAGGGTTGTGGATCTCCCCTTCCTGAAGTTAAGAATTCTCCATGGCTCATAAGGCTCTTTGATAACACCTCACACCCACAGGGAGTTCATGTGATATTATTTAAGCTTCAGGCCTCCCTCCCTGCCCAATCCCAGCCCCACGCTGCTGAGCATTGAGGATCCTGCCCTCTTCTCTGACATCTCCTCCCAACCCTGTCCTGGACATCCTCACAGGCTCACAGTTACCCTTCACTTGTGGTCCTGCTTCCAGCACGTGACAGCCTCCAGCCTCCCTGCCTCCTTTTCCCACGCGGTACTGTAAATTACAAGCCTTCCTCAGGACCTTGAGGAATTAACAGCAGAAGGAAAAAGGAGTGCTCCTCACCCCTCCAGCTAATGTGGGCACTTGGGGGCCAAGGCACACCAGGGCCCCTGAGCAAGGCTCCATCTTCTCACGATGATGGCAGTGAGACAGCCCCCTCCAAACCCACACAGCCAGTGACCAATTGTCTAAACTAACTCAATCAAAACGTCAAACAAAAGAGGGTTATCTCTGTACTATTTTAGAAAATTCTCAGAAAGGTATCAATAAGATATAAAGAAAAAAATCTCAAAATATTCATTTTTGTCTTTCTTTCCTGGAACTTTTTGACCTTCACCCATAAAGAAAATCATTCATGTGGTCTTAAGAAGTAGGCTGGGCTCGGTGGCTCAGCCTATAATCCCAGCACTTTGGGAGGCCAAGGCAAGTGGATTGCCTGAGCCCGTGGGGTTCAAGACCAGCCCAGGCAACTTGGCAAGACCTCGTCTCTACAATAAATCAAAAATTAGATGGACGTGGTGGCACGCAACTATAGTTCCTGCTACTTGGAAGGCTGAGGCAGAAGGATCGCAGAAGCCCAGCAGGTCAAGGCTGTGGTGGCCAGGAGCGTGCCACTGCACTCCAGTCAGGGTGATGGAGTGAGACTCCAACTCAAAAAAAAGAAAGAAATGAAGGCTAGTGGGAATCTGCAAGGGGAGGGGGAAGCACACCTCATCAACAAGGGTAACTGCATAAGGAACATTTGTATACCTAACCCTGAATTGTACCTGACATCTTTAAAATAAAAAAATTAAAAGAACCCCCTTCCCCCAGCAAAAGAAGTGAAGGCTTTAAGGGGATGGGTTCACACAGCATTTGCTATATAGGCCGGGCACATTGGCTTAAGCCCGTGATCCCAGCACTTTGGGAGGTCAAGGAGGATCACTTGAGCTCAGGATTTGTAGACCAGCCTGGGCAACACTGCAAGACCTCTTCTTCACAAAAAATAAACTAGCTGGGCATGGTGGCACACACCTGTAGTCCCAGCTACTTGGGAGGCTGAGGCGGAAGAATCACTTGAGCCCAGGAGGTCAAGGCTCAGGTGATACTTCCAAAGTGCTGGGATTACAAGCTTGAGCCACTGCACCTGGCATAAACTATCACGTTTTTTCTCTTTTGGTTTTGAGACAGGGTCTTGCTCTGTTGCCCAGACTGGAGAGCAATGGCACAATCAAAGCTAACTGCAATCTCGAATTCCTAGACTCAGGTGATCCTACTGCATTAGCCTACCGAGTAGGTAGAAATACAAGTGCTTACCACCATGACTTGCTAATTTTTTATTTATTTATTTATTTTAGAGATAGGATCTCACTATAATGCCCTGGCTGGTTTGAACTCCTGGTATCAAGTGATTGCCCTGTCCCAACTTCTCAAAGTGCTGGGATCACAGGCATGAGCCACTACGCCTGGCCACAAATTCTCAAGTTTTATCTAAATATTAAAATTTCCAACCCCTTCAACTCTCTGTGTGACAGTCATTCATTTATTCATTCATCTGTAACTGCCAACTCTGGACCAATCACTGTGACAACGTGACAACCAAATAACTGAACTTCAGTGCTCACTGAAGTGGAGTTGGTTTCTACAATTCATCACATAAGTAATTTGAAATGGTGATAGAATGAAAAGGTCAAGTAAGTAAAACTTAGAAAGTCCCCCAAATGTACTCCTCTCTGGCGTCTGAGGACTGTGTAGGTAATTCTGAAATTCAAAGGTAGCTGCGGTCCACTTGTGAGATCTGCTTGGAGAGCAGATCTCGTTTCCCACAGACAGAAACCATGGTACACCTAAAGGTGAGGCCTCCCCACCCCCTGGAAAACCCAGCGAAGAAAGAACTGCACACTGAAGCTGCCATACTGCTCATTTGCCACTGAACACTGCTCTGAGGCATTCTGGACCACACTGCTGATGGTTAAACAAAACAGGAAAGTAACAAAATGTAATAAGGAAATGTTTACTTATTTTGCTAATCCTTGAGGATAAGCAGATATTGGTCATTTATTCATTTATTTGAAAATCATGTATTGGGTTTATTTAGAAAAGAATAAAACAGTTGACAATATTTGCAGAGATTCTGAAAGGAACTTCTGGGAACTCTTGGGGTACTCAGAGGTATGCTACTTCTTTTAATGACATGTGATTTCTCTTCTGAAAGCACTGCACTCTTTTCCGTGATGCAGATATAACACCAACAATATTTCCACACTGAAGGCATGAGCATGGCCATTTTCAGGACCGTGAGGCAAATGGAACCAAGAATTTTTTTTTTTTTTTTTTTTTTGAATCAGAGTCTCACTCTGTCGCCCAGGCTAGAGTATAGTGGCACACTCATGGCAACCCCAGTGTTGACCTGCTGTGCTCAGGTGATCTTTCTACCTCAGCCTTCCAAGTAGCTGGAACTACAGACACATGCCACCATGCCCAGCTATTTTTTTGATTTATTGTAGAGGTGAGGTCTTGCCAAGTTGCCCAGGCTGGTCTCGAACCCTTGGGCTCAGACAATCCTCTTACCTTGGCCTCCCAAAGTGCTGAGATTATAGGCATAAGCCACTGCACCCAGCCCCAAGATTGTTATTGAAGGATTTTCCAGAGATAACTAGGTAAGAGCTAGAAAACAATGGGAGGAACTTTAAGAGCTTACATAATCACAGTATGTAACTGAAATAAAGCAGTTAAATGTGCACTGGAAAATGCATGAAAAGAGGAATGTATTAATTGTCTACCTGTGCCTATAAACAAAGATGTTATTTTCATAATTCTACATAAACAAAAGAAAGACAGTGACGAGGAGGAGGCCAGGTATGGTGGCTCACACCAGTAATCTCAGCACTTTGGGAGGCCAAAGCAAGAGGATCGCCTGAGCCCAGGAATCCAAGACCAGCCTGGGCAACATAGAGGCCCTGTCTCTACAAAAATCAAAAAATTAGCCTGACATGGTGGCATGTACCTGTAGTCCCAACTACTCAGGAAGTTGAGAAAAAAGAATCGCCAGAGTCCAGGAGGTTGAGGTTATGATGAGCTGTGATTGTGTCACATATATATATATATATATATAAATTATAAGCCGGGCTTGGTGGCTCAGCCTGTAATCCCGCGCCTTGGGAGGCTGAGGTGAGTGGATTGCCTGAGCCCGCGGGTTTGAGACCCGCCTGGGAAACTTGGTGAGACCTCATCTCTACAATAAAATTTTTTTAAAAATCAGCCGGGCATGGTAGCACGTGCCTGTAATTCCGGCTACTGGGAAGGCTGAGGCGGAAGGATCGCCGGAGCCCAGCAGGTCGAGGCTGCGGTGGCCGGGTCCAGTCTGGGCGACAGAGTGAGACTCCAACTAAAAAAAAAAAAAAAAAAAAAAATTATATATGCCATATATAAATTATATATACTATATATATATATATATATATATATACACACACACACCCATGTAACTGATGGTGTCAAATAGTTCTGTGTAACTTCCCCCACCCCCAGACCTCCATTGTCCCTCAGTCACTCCACATAAACAGACAATTTAAGTTTCAATTAAACTGATTAGGCAATCTCAGCTTCCAAAGTCCCAGTCCTTGCTTCCCAATAAGATAGTTCCCTCCAGAAATCTCCTCCCACGGGTCCCCACCCATGTCAAAGCAGCAGAGCAGGACTGTACTGTGCTGAGCTGTGACTGTGCCACTGCACTCTAGCCTGGGCAACAGACTGAGAACCCGACTCAAGAAAAAAAAAAACCGGTAATGGAGAAGAGAACAAATCAGCACTTTCTGTGTTGACTTCCACAAGTTCCTGTCAACCAGGATGCCTCATTTGATTTCAGAGAGAGACTTGGGAAAAGGAGGAAAGAGGGACCTTTCTGTTCTTGTTGGAGGTGCTAGAAAAAACATCAGCTGCTCTGAGTTAAGAATGCTTGCACTATGACCAGGCATGGTGGCTCAGCCTGTAATCCCAGCACTTTGGGAGGCCGAGGCAAGAGGACTGCCTGAGCCCGGGTGTTGAGATTAGCCTGGGCAACTTGGTGAGACCTCGTCTCTACAATAAATCACAAAAACTAGCCGGGCATGGTGGCGTGTGTCTGTAGTTCCGCCTACTCTTGGAAGGCTGAGGCAGAAGGATTGCCTGAGCCCAGCAGGTCGAGGCTGTGGTGGCTCTGAGCGTGCACTGCACTCCAGCCTGAGTGACAGTGAGACTCCAACTCAAAAAAAAAAAAAAAAAAAAAAGAATGCTTGCACCAGGGCAGCCACATTACACATATCTCCAAGTATAGACCCAAAGAACTTCCATGCCTTGACCAAACATGACTGCCTTAGAATAACTGCATAAATTATGAAGGAATGCAAAATGAAAAACAACTATTAGCAACCATTGTGTTCTTCCCCCATGGTCCATTGCAGGATAATCAGCATTGTTTGCACTATTTAAAGGCTCCATGGTTGTTCAATAAGGCTGTCATTCAAGTCTTTGTTGAGTTCCTTGGAAAAGCACAATAGAAAATAATTTTGCAGGGAGCTTACCATCAAATAGGAAAGTAAATGCTATTAAATAATTAAAAAGTCAAAATAACGAGTCAGATGATTACAGGTGTGAAAGAGGAAGGTTCTAGGCTCCAGGTAAACATTGGACCTACTCAAGTCAGGAGGCAAAGAGTGGACTTTGCCGGTGCGGAGGCTCATGCCTGTAATCCCAGAACTTTCGGAGGCAGAGGTGAGAGGATTGCCTGAGCCCAGAGGTTAGGGACCAGCCTGGGCAACTTGGCAAGACCTCATCTCTACAATAAATCAAAAGAATTAGCTGAGCATGGTGGTGCATGCCTGTAGTCCCAGCTGAGGCAGAAGAATCTCTTGAGCCCAGCAGTTAGAGGCTGCAGTAGCTGTGAGTATGCCACTGCACTTTAACCTGGGTGACAGTAAGACTCTGATTCAAAAAAACAAAAAAGAGTGGGCTTTGCTGAAGAGTGATACTTAGGTTGAATTCTGGACAATGAGTAGAAAAAAAAAAGGAAGAAACAACTTCCCAAACACATGAAAGGGATGTGGGTAGGTCCTGAGGCAGAAGAGAGCTTGCCGTATTGAAGAATTGGGAGAGACCTTGGTGCCCAGTGGGAAAAGGTTATGAATGAAGTTGGTTCCAAATGAGACTAGAGAGGTAGGTGAGATGATGTAGGGTGGCCAAAGAAGGAATTTTGCATTTTATTCTAAAAGCAATGGGGAATCATTACACTGCTTTAAGTTAGAGAGGAGAAATAACTTCAGAGTAGGAAACTCATGATTAGGTTCCCATTTTTTAAAGATTAGTTTAGGGACAGGACTTCCAGAATGAAAGCGTAAGGCACTCAGTAATACCTCTCCCCAGCAAAACAACAATTGGTAAAAATTATTTTTAGAGAACAACCATCTAAAGTTTCTGGAAATTGTCCTTAGAAAACAGAGACATAGTCATTCAACATAACCTACCAAGTCTTGGCACTTCTACCTCCATGTTATGGAAACTCTACCCAGGTTTTCTACTGTAGGCAAAAAATAGCTGTCAAGAAGCAGAGTAAATGGGAGATTCCCTTCTCCCATCTCTTAGTCAGGGGTTAAGAGTCCAAACAGAAGTGTTTTTCCTAGGATTTTTCCTCCTCTCTCACCACCATCAGTCTTCTATCACAAATGCTCTATTCTAGGCAGACACAGTCAAGAAGACCTGGGTTCTCTTTTGTCTACCCAGCCCTCACTCCTAGGATAGGCACTACCTCAGGAATACTGGCAGTTCAGTCATCCTCTGTCCCTACTCCATGTGGAGAGTTTCCTTGCCAGGAGGGACAAGCCAAGTAGACAAAGAATTGCCACCCTCCTGCCCCGCCCCCATTTATAGAACAGCAGGGTCCCACTGATAGAAGAGGGCCTCCACCCCCACTCTGGTGCAGTAGCACCGGGGTTCTTGCCTGGAGGTGAGTCAGCTCTGCTTGAGGGAACCAGCTATTTGGAACCAAGAATGGAGAACTTCATGCCTAAGAATGTTGTGGAGACCAGGTGGAGAACAGTTAAGAGGTGTCTGGAAGCTCCATTCTTTTTTTTCTTTCTATTTCTTTTCTCTTTTTTTTTTTTTTTTTGAGTCAGAGTCTCACTCTACCACCCAGACTGGAGTGCAGTGGCACGTTCATGGTCACTGCAGCCTCAACCTGCTGTCTGCCTTCCAAGTAGCTGGAACTACAGGCACATGCCATCATGCCCAGCTAATTTTTTGATTTATTGTAGAGATGAGGTCTCACCAAGTTGCCCGGGTTGGTCTCAAACCCGTGGGCTCAGGCAATCCTTTCGCCTCTGCCTCCCAAAGTGCTGGGATAGCAGGCATGGTCCACTGTGCCCGGCTGGTAGTTCCATTATTAAGCAAAATGGCAGCAAAGACAGCAATTTAATACAACCAGGGAAAGAGCCAAGAAGAAGCCTCGTAGGATCACAGTGAACTCTAGGAGTCAGGAGGGTTGTGTGGATGTGCAAGGCTGCCCACTCGCCCCACCCCTCCACCCCCATCGCGGAGCAGTCAGAGCGGATGTGGGGGCGGACTTGAAAGCATTCCCCAAGCCTCACATAGACCCATCAACACAAGGTGAAGCTTCTCTGGAACAAGGAGCTTAAACAGAACATCTGACCAAACACTAACTGAACAATAAGCTACTTTGCCCCAGAGGCAACTCTTAAGAAGCCAAGCTTAAAAATAAAATCACACTCAGCCCTGACAGTCTGGAAGGCCATGTGCATACACAAGACTGCACCCTCTCGAGAGCAATCAGAGAGGAAACATCTAAGTTACTAGTCCCTGGCTGAATGTGGAACAGAAATGTAAACTTCCTGCACTGTGATAGCAGCAGACTGCAAACTACACACGTATCCTACAGTAAAAGGTAAAAAATTTAACTGGAGACTTCCGGTTTCCGTTCTGGCATATAAGAAACTTGGAGGTCACCACTCCATCCCAACAATAATTAAAAAGCTGAACACACTGAAAAACCAGCAACTCTTCTCAGATGCATGAGGGAAGTGAGGTCATGGTGCAAAACTCTGTCCCAAATTGGAGGGGCTGGCAGGTAGTTATAGAGAATCACAACTTAACAGAGCAGAAACTCACAAGCTGAAAATTCCTGGGAACTAGGGCCAGGGAGAGCGGAATTGTAACTGAATTGTGAGGCTCAGTGTGGACAAGTGGGGGAGAGAGGAAAAACTCCAGGGGGCCCCACTTATCAGAGGTCCCACATTTCTGTGAGTTTTACCTCCCGGAGCTCTAACAGATTTTACAATGAATCTGGAGAAAAATCCCCTTGTGCTTCCAGCAGACAGAGGGGAAAAAGGAACCATTTTGAAGTACACTAGTGCATGTTATATACCTTAACAAGGCCTGCCCTCAGGAGAAACCATTTAACTAGAGTCTAACCAGGCAGTTTTACAAGGGCCTAATTGACCAGGGGGAAGGGACTCCAGCGGGTTCTAGCCATTCATGTGGAAGAAGAAAAATACCTAAGTTTAGCCCTCTTAGTCTTCCTTGTGGGAGAAGGGTAATACCCAACTCCAGACCGCTGAAGTTACCCTGTTCTGCCCAGGTTGGGGGGTTGCCAAGAAGCACGTGTGGGGTTCACAGTCCAGAGGCTCATTAGAACACTGAATTTGACCATATTAAAAAATTCAAATATTTAAATATATACAAATATTTAAATAATTCTTAAAAATTTTTTTTTTACTGTTGCTTTCTCTTCTCCTTCTGGTTTTCCCATCATATCTATGTTACACCTTTTGTAACATCATATCTATGTTCCCATCATATCTATGTTACACCTTTCCTGTTTGCTTTTCAGTTTTGGTGGTTTCTACTGATATATTCTTAAGCGCAAAGACTCTTTCCTCAGCTGTGTCCAGTTTACTAATAACCCCACCAAAGTAGTCCTTACAAAAACACTGTTACAGTGTTTCTGATTTCTAGCATTTCTTTTTTCTTTGAATTTTCTGTTCTCTACTTATATTGCCCATCTGTTATTGCATGCTGTCACCTTTATCCATTAGAGCCTTTAGCATGTTAATCATAATTGTTTTAAATTCTGGCTGGACATGGTGGCTCATGCCTGCAATCCCGGTACTTTGGGAGGCCTAGGATGGTGGATTGCTTCTGACCAAGAGTTCAAGACCAGCTTGGCAACATAGAAAGAACTCATCGCTACAAAAAATGCAAAAAAAATGTAGCTGGGTGTGGGGGCTCACGCCTGTAGTCCCAGCTGCTCTGGAGGCTGAGGTGGAAGGATTGTGTGAGCCCAGGAGGTAGGGGCTGCAGTGATCATGCCATGACACTCCATCTTAAGCAACAGAGTAAGACCCTATCTCAAAAAAAAAAAAAAAATTCCTGGTCTGATCATTCCAATTTCCTTGTCATATTTGAATCGGGTTCTTATGCTTGCTTTGTTTCTTAAACTGTGTTCTTTGTTTTTTAGTATGCCTTGTAATTTTTTTCTTGATAGCTGGAGATGATGCTCTGGGAACACGGAACTGCCATAAACGGGCCATTAGTAATATGGCAGTGAGATGTTGGGACTTGGGAAGCATTCTATAGGCCTGTAGTTCATTATCAGTCTTTTTGTTGTTGTTGTTGTCCAGGCTGTAGCGCAGTGGCACGCTTACAGCCACTGTAGCCTTGACCTGCTGGGCTCCAGCGATCCTTCTGCCTCAGCCTTCCAAGTAGCTGGAACTACAGGCACACACCGCCAAGCCCGGCTAGTTTTTGTGATTTATTGTAGAGACAAGGTCTCACTAAGTTGCTCAGGCTGGTCTCGAACCCCCGGGCTCACGCAATGCTCTTGCCTTGGCCTCCCAAAGTGCTGGGATTACAGGCTGAGCCACCAAGCCCAGCTACTTTTTTTTATATTTTTTTGTAGAGATGTGGTTTTTCTACGTTGCCAGGCTGGTCTTGAACTCCTGGTCAGAAGCAAACTACCGTCCTAGGCCTCCCAAAGTGCCGGGCATGAACCAACATGTCCAGCCAGAATGTAAAACAATTATGATTAACATAAAGGCTCTAATGGATAAAGGCTCTAATGGATAAAGGTGACAGCATGCAATAACAGATGGGCAATATAAGTAGAGAACAGAAAATTAAAAAAAAAAAAAAGAAATGCTAGAGATCAAAAACACTGTAACTGTTTTTGTAAGGACTACTTTGGTGGGGTTATTAGTAAACTGGACACAGCTGAGGAAAGAGTCTTTGAGCTTAAGAATATATCAGTAGAAACCACCAAAACTGAAAAGCAAACAGGAAACAAGACTGAAAAATAAAAAGCAGAACAGACTATCCAAAAACTGTGGAACAATTACAAAAGGTGTAACATATACATAATGGGAATACCAGAAGAAGAAGAGAAAGCAACAGTAAAAATATATATATTTTCAAAAGAAGAATTATTTTTAAATATTTGTATATTCAAATATTTAGCAATTCAGTTGCAATTTGGATCTCCCTAACCTTGGTTCTGAGGCATTTTCAGCTTGTGAGTTTCTGCTTAATATTTTAAATATTTGTAATAATAATGACGGAGAATTTATGCAAGTTAATGTCAGACACCACAACACAGTTACAAGAAGCTCAGAGAACATCAAGCATCATAAATGACAAAAAGAGACATCTATAAATATCATTTTCAAACTAAAAATCAAAGATTAAAAAAAAAATTCTGAGAGAAGCCAGAGGAAATGAACACCTTACCTACAGAGGAGGAAGATAACAATTACATCCAACTTCTCAGAAACCATGCAAGCAAAAAGAGAGCAGAATGAAATATTTAAAAGAAAAAACCATTAATCTAGAATTCTGGACCCTAAAAACAAAAATCTTTCAAAAATGAAAAAAAAAAAAACTCACAGACAAAAAAAAGGTGAAGGAATTTGTTGTCAATTTCTTACAAGAAATATTAAAAGAATGACTTTATGGCCAGGCACAGTGTCTCATGCCTGTAATTCCAACACTTTGGGAGACCCAGGAGGAGTCCAGGAGTTCGAGATCAGCCTGGGCAACTTAGTGAGACTTATCTCTATTAAAAAAAAAAAGACCAGAAATGGTGGCTCATACCTGTAATTCCAGTACTTTGGGAGGCTGATGTGGGAGAATCACTTGAACCCAGGAGTTTGATAGCAGCCTGGCAACATAGTAAGACCTCATCTCTACAAAAAAATAAAATTAATTGTTTTTTTGAGTTGGAGTCTTACTCTGTCACCCAGACTGGAGTGCAGTGTCACACTCACGGCCACCACAGCATCAACCTGCTGGGCTCTGGCGATCCTTTCACCTCAGCCTTCCAAGTAGCTGGAAATACAGGTGCGTGCTACCACACCTGGCTAATTTTTTATTTATTGTAGAGATGAGGTCTTGCCAAGTTGCCTGGACTGGTCTCGAACCCGCAGGCTCAGGCAATCTACTCTCCTTGGCCTCCCAAAGTGCTGGGATTACAGGCTGAGCCACCGAGCCTGACCAAAATTAATTTTTTAAAAAAATAATGTCTTAGCCGGGCTCGGTGGCTCAGCCTGTAATCCCGCGCCTTTGGGAGGCTGAGGTGAGCGGATTGCCTGAGCCCGCGGGTTCGAGACCCGCCTGGGCAAGCGAGACCTCATCTCTACAATAAATCAAAAAATCAGCCGGGCG